>SNQJ01S0037073.1:50398-60886 GCA_010110895.2 Picea sitchensis | reverse complement strand
ATACCTTGGAGAAGGATGGGAGGTTACATAAGTTGCTTCTGATAAAATATAAAGAGGAGAAGCCGGAAGTAACCAGTACCATACTTCTCATGAGTGGGAAGGAGCTTCTCAAAGAGATGGAGAAGAACGAAGATCCATAGTTCTTTGTTGTCAGGAAGCCGAGAATTGTCCTGACAAGCACAAGAGTGGATGACTTGCCAGAGGAGATTCAAGAATTGCTGGGAGAGTTCACTGATATCATCGTAGACGAACTACCTCGTTCGTTGCCACCAATGAGGAGTGTGAGTCACCATATTGAACTCATACCAGGGGCAAGTTTGCGGAATAAGGCAGCGTACAGGTTGACACCTCAGGAGAACAAGGAAGTCAAAAGGCAGGTACAGGATCTACTGGATAAAGGACTGGTGAGGGAGAGTCTGAGTCTGTGTGTCGTTCCAACGGTACTAAGTCTGAAGAAGGATGGAGGCTGGAGGATGTGTACAGACTCCAGAGCGATAAACAAAATCACCATCAGGTACAGATTTCCACTGTCAAGAATGGATGACTTGATGGATTGCCTGAGTGGGGAAAATTATTTTTCGAAGATTGATCTCAAGAGAGGATGCCATCAGATCCGGATGAGAGAAGGAGATGAATGGAAGACAGCATTCAAGACAAACGAGGGTTTGTACGAATGGTTGGTCATGCCATTTGGTTTGACAAACGCGCCGAGCACATTTATGAGGCTGATGAATGAAGTCCTACGGGAATTCATCGGTAAATTCGTGGTCGTGTATTTGGACGACATACTAATTTTCAACAAGACCAAGGCTGAACACTTGAGACATTTGGCCATTGTGATGAGAAGGCTACAGCAGGAGAAGTTGCTGATCAATTTGAAGAAGTGCTCATTTTTGCAGACAGAACTCATTTATTTGGGTTTTGTGATTTCGGCGAATGAATTGAAGATGGATCCTGAGAAGGTAGAAGTGATCAGGAATTGGCCATCGCCGAGGAACATTTTTGAGGTAAGGAGCTTTCATGGTTTGGCTAGTTTCTACAGGAAATTCATTCAGAATTTCAGTGGAATTAGCGCCGAAATGATGGACACCGTAAAGAAGTGGCATAAAGTTTTTCACTGGACAGCAGAGGCTGAGAGGAGCTTCAATCTTTTGAAGCGGAAGATAACAGAGCAACCAGTGCTGGTGTTTCCTGACTTTCAGAAAACATTTCAGGTTAAATGTGATGCCAGTGGGTATGTTGTTGGAGGGGTCCTGAGTCAAGATGATAGACCTGCGGTTTATTATAGCGAGAAACTGGATGATGAAAAGCTGAAATACTCCACATATGATAAAGAGTTCTATTCCATCATACAGGCATTGAATAAGTAGAGGCATTACTTAATACCCAAGGAGTTCGTTTTATATAGCGATAAACATGCATTGCAGTTTGTAAGTCAACAGGAGAAGTTGAATCAAAAGCATGTAAAGTGGGTAGAGTATATGCAGAATTTCATGTTTGTGATCAAGCACATTTTAGGAACTGCTAACAAAGTGGCTAATGCTTTGAGCAGGAAATGTTTGTTGCTACAGGAATTCAGAGTCAAGACGTTGGGTTTTGAGAATCTGAAAGATATGTATGCAGGTGATGCAGACTTTAGAGAAGCTTATGAAGCAGCCGAGAATCCAGTTCTCAGGGATCGGAGTCCGTGGCTGGAATATATGATCCAGGAAGGATTATTGTTCAAGGGCAATCAGTTATGCATTCTAAATTGCTCCATGAGGGAGAATTTGGTGAAGGAAAAGCACAGTGGGGGCTTAGCAGGTCACTTTGGACATGACAAAACATTCGCGAAGCTGGGCGAGTCATACTATTGGCCGAGGATGCATACTGATGTCAAACGGTTTGTTGACAGGTGTCGAATATGTCAACATGCGAAGGGCCGAAAGCAGAACACAGGGTTTTATCAGCCATTGCCCATACCCGAAAGGCCATGGGAAGCCATTAGTATGGATTTTGTTCTGGGATTGCCGAGAACACAACGAGGAGTCGATTCCATCTTTGTGGTGGTGGACAGGTTTTTGAAGATGGCACATTTTGTTCCGTGTCATAAGACCAGCGATGCAACCCACCTCGCAAACTTGTTTTTCAAATAAATCGCCCGATTGCATGGATTGTCGAGGAGCATAGTCTCGGATCGGGATACAAAGTTCATAGGTCATTTTTGGAGGACACTATGGAAGAAGCTCGGAACTAATTTGGCTTTTAGTTCATCTTATCATCCGCAGACGGATGGCCAAATAGAGGTGGTGAATAGAAGTCTAGGGGATTTATTGAGGAGCTTGGTGACAGAGCACCACAGCAATTGGGACCAGATATTGCCACAGGCAGAGTTTGCGTATAACGATTCGGTGAATCGGAGTACAGGAAAGAGTTTGTTTCAAATTTTGTATGGAACACAACCGAGGGGAGTTTCTGAGCTCAGGGAGTCAGGACAGGCTGAAACTAGCAGCGCGAGTGCTGAAGAATTCGTTGAAGCGATGCAGGAACTTCACACGCAGGTGAAGCAGCGATTGATGAAATCAAATCAAGAGTATAAGTGCAGAGCTGATCAACGGAAGAGACAACTTCAGTTTGAAGTTGTTGACATGGTTCTGGCACACTTAAGGAAAGAAATATTCCCGAGGGGAACATATAACAAGCTCAAGATGAAGAAAATTGGGTCATGCAAAGTCCTGAAGAAGTTCGGGGAGAATGCATATGAAATTAAGTTGCCAGAGGGCATCGGGATATCTCTGATTTTTAATATTTCGGATTTATACCCATGCAGGGCTGAAGAAGCAGACACTGGAACCAAGGAACCAGTGGTCCAGTGGAAGAAGCAGTTACCAGTTGCAGCGAAGCCGCAGATGGAGTGCATACTGGATAAAAGAGTAGGAAGGAAGACCAGGCGGAAGCAGTATTTTGAATACCTGGTGAAATGGAAGAATCACCCAGTGGAGGATGCCAGCTGGGAAACAGAGGCAGTCATACAGAAGCATGGAAACACTGTGCAGGAGCTCATGGATAGGAGCCCATGAAATATTTTGAGCCGAGGAGTATGATGCAGGAGCATCGCTCACTCATCAAGCGAGCCAGCGCGTGGAGCAGGGAAAGACAGCTGGACAACGCCAGCACATATATTTTTGAAATGCTTTGGAAGTTGTAGCACCGCTCTTTCATGAAGCCATTCATAAAGAAGCACACTTGTATTGTATTATAGATAGGAAGGCATTTATTAGAGTTAATGCTAGTAGATAGGAATTCATTGTAGATTTGATAGTTTTTAGGTTTCGAGAGGGCCAACGGAATATAGGCACCCTCCTTTGTATTATTGTAGTGTTCAGCAATTATTCATACATGAGCAAGAGGAGAGCAGAGCAGAGAATTTGTGGAGAGCCCTCATGTATAGATTGGATTAATAGAGAGAGCTTTTGATTCAATTTCATGACTGGTGTTGTTTTCTCTATGTATGTTTCTTATGTACTTGTGAATGTTTGTTTCCTTTGTATGCATTTTCTTTTGAATATGTTATGCAGTGATTCAGAGGTTTAAGCCAGAAGTCTGAGAGAAAGGAGAATGAGTTTCAATTGTTTCTCTGTCTAAGCCAGGAGATTCCTGCATAGAGTGCAGTCGAATGCATCCGCATAGAGTGCGTTGATGAGGCTAGACAGTTGAACCCTTGTTCTCATCTGCCCAGAGTTGAATTGGGTTATTCAAGCCGTGCAGGATAAGTGCAGGCCAAGGTTAGAATCTCAGTGGGAAGTCTGAGTAAAAGAAGGCGGGGAGTATTGTTGCTGGAAGTGCATAGATTCCAGAAGACCCAATGCTTAGAGAGTGGTTGGACGTCGAGCGCAAGGAGTGCACCAACCTTCAGTTGAAGGAGTGGGAGAAATCAAGCTCAGGAGGGATAATTCCTTTCCGTTACGGTGGGAATAAACCGAGGGCAGACCCGAACAGGAAGAGCTTTGAGGCAGAGGAGATCTTCAAGGAAGGGAATCGAGAGCCATCGCATATCGGCATTCGGCGGTTGACGAGGTGAGGCACAGACTTGTTGAAATCGCGAGTCACGATTTCCCGAGTTATTCGGAGCCGTTGATCTCCACAGGACAGGTGGCGTGAGATCCCGAGAGATCGGGGTTCGACGTTCAGAGTTTTCGACATCAAGTAAAGTTCACATTGTGGATTCGCAATCCGCGAAATCCCGACGGTGATGTGGCAGTGTGGGACCACGAGATTTAGTGGAGTCCAGGTGGCATTGTATCGGAATATCGACACCTCGGAGCTCGGGGTTTGGAAAGTCAGATTTCTGAAATTGCAAGCAGCGATTTCCCGATAGGGAAATCCCCAACGAGCGGAAGTGTTGACCGTTGACCCATCGGGGTTCGGGGTTTGAAGTTGCATGTAAACTGTGCTCACGAGGTTCGCAATATCGTGAAACTCGATTTCCCGAGAAGCGAAGGGGAGATCACCGAAGGAGTGCTGTGGGTAAGGAATTTTCGACGAGGAGTAGGAAGAGTTCTTTGACTCTTCGGGCCCATGTGAAAGAAGGTCCTGGTGAGAGTGGGTTGGACCATGAGGGTCGCGACTTGACACCATATACTAGTTCAACTCAATAGTGACGAAAGGAGGGGTTGTTGACTTGCTAAAATTCGAGAATTTGATCTGGAGTTGAAACCAACAAATCTCATCAAAGGACAGGGTTTGATTAAGCTATTAGCCAAATCTAATTTCAGAGTGCTTGGAATAAAATCCTGCAAGAGTTTGAAGGATTTCTGGACAGAGAAGAAATCGATGATCAGATACCCACAACTCAAATCAAGGAGAATCTCTCTTCTTCATCTTGGTATAAATATATAGTCTCTTACCTTCTAACTCTGCAATGCCCAGACGATATGAGTCCTTCTAAAGCCAGAACGTTAAAGTTGCACATAGTAAAATATTGTATCATGGATAGTCAATTATATTGGAAGGATCCTCTAGGATTTTTACTAAGTTGTTTGGTAGAATCTGAAACAGAGAGAGTTATAAACAAATTTCACAAAGGAGTGTGTGGAGGACATCACGCATGGAGAGAAACGGCCTATAAAATCCTGAGAGCGGGATATTATTGGCCTAAATTATTAGTTGATGTAATTGCTAAAGTTAGAGCCTGTAATCCTTGCCAACTATTTCCAGGCAAGCAGAAGCTTCTTGCATTACCTTTGGTCTCAGTTAAAACAGAAGCCCCTTTCCAACAATGGGGGATGGATTTTATCAATGAAATCAATCCCCACTCTAGAACGTAACACAAGTGGATCCTAACCGCTACGGATTATTTCACCAAATGGGTAGAATCCATTTCGACCATAAATGCTACAGATTCAATGGTAATAAACTTCTTGGAGGAAAACATTTTATCCAGATTTGGATGTCCTTAGAATATAGTTACAGATAATGCCCAGGCATTTAAATCTATGGTGATGGTCAGTTTTTGCCAAAAATACAATATTGTACTGGGCCATTCCACAACGTACTATCCTCAAAGCAGTGGATTAGTTGAATCATCAAATAAGAGCTTGATCACCATAATTAAGAAAGTGATGAAAGAAAATAATAAAGTTTGGCATGTGCATTTGAAATATGCTTTGTGAGCAAATCGGATAGGTACCAAGAAATCGATTAGGATGTCCCCTTTTCAAATGGTGTACAGGACTGATGTGGCACTACCCATAAACTTGGCTCTGCCTGTAATGAAACTCTAGCAAGATGAAAAGGAAGAACCAAATCATGTCACAAGAAGAATAAATCAACTGATTGAAGTCCAGCACCATAGGGCTGAAGTGGATGAAAAAATGCATGGGTATCAGCATAACATGAAATCCATGTTCGACCAAAAAGATAAATATAGATAATTCCTCCCTGGTGACCTGGTTTTAAAGTGGGATGCTAGAAAGGAGGACTCAAGGAAGCACTACAAATTCGACCATATCTGGTGTGGACCTTTTAAAGTCACAGCTTCTGAAGGGAAGAATTCATTTTTGTTAGAAAATATGGATGGTAAAATCCTCAATGCCCCTATCAACGGGAATTACCTGAAGCATTTTATGCAATAATCGGTTTCAAACTCTCACTGTACATACTGGTTTGTTTTCTTTATTTTGATTCACAGTTTTTCAATTTTCGGTAAGTTTTACTTTCACTGTAAATAAAATTGGGTTAGTTGATTTCATAAAAATGAAAATACAAAAATAAGTAACACACAGAGTTTTGGTTTGTGTAAGTTCCTGAAATTTTTATATTATTGTTATGCAGGATACTTGTCGATAGCCGATAGACAAAAGAATGTAGGAACCGACATTTGGCTATCAAAATATTGACTTTCTCTCGAAATAGGTGACAAATAAATAGTTTACTTGGTAGAAAATGTAAGATTAAATCTAAGGTATGAGATTTTTCCCTATTTAAATTTTCAAAGAAGTATCACTTAGTATGACAGATGTCTCATATGTACAAATATCGTCACCTAATATATACCCATAGAAATGAAGTTTACGTTTTAATTGTCAAGAGTTTCTCTGGATAAAATAAAAAATGAAATAAAACTTGTAATAAAAAATGAGCAATAAGAAGACCTAAAAGAAAAAGTTTCAAGATTTGAGTATAAAGTTTGCATAGGAGTGATCGTACTTACAACAGAACATATGAATCCTCATTATGTTCCCCCATTAATTTTCAAAATTTTATTTTCATGTGATTCTTGATATCATCCCATGGTCTTCATAGAGGAAAAAGGGTCTCACCTTAGCTCTGAAAACCGATAAACAAATCTTAAAAAAAGAGAATAGGTAAACAATTCTTATGATTCCTCTTACTTTAACGAAACAAAAATTATGTCTAGGATAATCCTGACTCTCTTAGCCCTTATAACAGGTTTAAACTGATTAGTTTCACTCAAGGAAAGTCCCTGGAAAATCAAAACTCCCCGTGAGAAATTCCTGGTAAGCAAAGATGTCTTGAAGGTTGGAAGAAAATTAGTCCAGAGTAATCAAAGAGAGTTGAAAGACCTTTGTGGATAAATTATAAGTAGATATCACCCCTGGTATATTGTATACAAATTGATTTCCCCGACTTCATGTTTTAAAAATATAAGACAGATGGTGAAAGGAAATTCATAAAATGATTGCCCCCATATAGTCCAAAAAATAGATGATGAAAGGAAATTCATTAAATGTTTGCCCTCATCTCATCATTTAATTAATGTACAATTACTAATTGAATTGGTGAAAGGAAATTCAATGTGGGAAATTAGATAACTTCATCGGGGTACTGAATAGACTCGCTGGCAGTGATGCAATGTCTATGATATATGCAAGGTTGTTATACATGAATTATAATGTACTCTGGTAACTAGTTCCCTTTTCGACTAGATCTACATTCTAAGCTAACACGAGACTTCCTGACTAAAAACACTGAAATTACTTTACCTTGATGCGAACAAAATCAAAAAGAGCTTGCTAGAACGATTAGGGTTGTTTTGATTATCTTAATAAAATTTGAAGTCAGTTTTAAGAAAAGGAAGCCATTGATAAGCCTAAACTCGAGAGCAGTAAATGGTTAAGTTTTGAAAGTTTTTAGAGATAAGGATGAAATCTTAAGTCTTTTTGTGTGCCCTCTCTTAGAATGTGTTTCAAAAAAATGCAATAATCACTCCATTTACCCAATAAAGGCACTTGGTCTATTGTTCATCTGTAGGAGTACTATAGCAATTGTGTGTTCGGATGCGAATGAGAAAATTAAGAATTTTTTCAAATAATATGGGCTTGCTAGCACGAGCACCTCACCTATGAACTTCTTGATGCGTTCAAATGACGCTTTGTCTTCGGTTGTCCATTTAACCTCGTTGTCCTTATTAAGAATATATGTAATCAATTTCACGATTTCAACGAAGTTTGGGATAAATCTTCTTAAAAAAATAATTTTTCCTAAGAATGACTGAATTTCATTTCTATTTCTAGGAATATTGATAGTATAACCCTTTTCGGGTCAATTTTAATTCCATGTCGACATACTATGTGACCCAAGAGTTTACCTTCCTGCATTGCAAAGTGAGATTTCTTGGGATTTAAAGACAAACTGAATTTTTTACATTTTTCAAACGTCTGTTTGAGGTGTGCCAGATGTTCTGCATCAGATTTAGAAAATACAGTTAGATCATCAAGATAAATGAAAATGAACTTATCTCTTTCGCCGACAAAGGCGATGTCCATAGTTTGTTGGAATGTGGCACCTGCGTTCATTAAACCAAATGGAATTTTTTCATACATAAAGGTACCCCATGGGGTGGTGAACATTGTCTTCCTTTTATCATCCTTGTGTACTGCAAATTTATTGTAGCCTGAAAAGCCATCAATCATAGACATTCTATTTTCTCCAACTACCTTTTCCAGTACATGATCCATTTTAGGTAATGGATAATTATCTTTGAGAGATGATTTGTTTAAATTTATGAAATCTACACAAAGTCTGATTTCACCACTTTTCTTTCTGACTAGAACTAGGTTGGCTACCCACTTGGAATATCTGAGTGGTACAATGAGCTAATCCCCTAGGATCGTTTTTACTTCCTTTTATATTACAGACAGTAGTATGGGATTTATCTGTCTGATCTTTTTCCTGAATGGTTTAACGCCCTTCTTTAGAGGAATTTTGTGTTCGATTACAATGGTATCATAAGTCCTTAATTCATCATAAGACCAGGCAAAAATGTCTTTATATTATTTGAGTAACTCCGCATATTTTATTTTTGTTTCAGGAGGAATGTATTTAGATATTTTTACCAGCTTAGGAGTCTCTTTAGTTCCTATGTCACAATCTTCAACCTCTTCAGGCTGAGGCTGCAAGGTATACTTTAATGGAATGTCATCGTGATCAAATAATCTCTCCAAAGGAATTATACCCTTATGGATCTGATTATTTTTTAGCACTAACATGAAATGATTTGCATTCTTATATCAGAACTCCTGGGGGTCTTCCCCTTCCTTCATGATCCAAACAGGGTCATTCTGATTTTCTTGGTCAATATGCGTTTCAAAAAAGTCATCCACCATTTCTAGGAATTGTATGGATTTTTCATCATCTTCGAACACCTGCCAGTGTTGTATATTGTTTGGTATTGAGGGGATGTGCCTCATTTCTATGTGATACTTCAATTTGAAAATAGTAGGAGGTACAAATGTTGAGGCTGCTTTGGCCAATAAATCCGCCCGTTGGTTTTCTATTCTGGGGATGTAGTGAATATTAATGGGCGAGAAAAAAATTTCCATCAGATCCCAGGCACAATTTCTGTAAGACCTCAACCTCGGGTTTTTGTCTTGGTATTTCCGATTTATATGTTTTACTATTAACTCTGCATCACCATGGACTTCCAAGTTTTTAATTTTCATCTTTGTGGCAGCCTCTAATCCTAAGACTAGAGCTTCGTATTCGCATACATTATTGGTGTAATCAATGTCCCATTGTAACCTGTAAGAGAAAGGGATCAAAAACGCGTCTCTGGGTGCCACAAAAAGTACTCCATCTCATGATCCTTCACATGACGAAGCACTATCGAAATACATTTTCCAAACTCTAGTACTATATACATCTTTATTTGTTTTTTCTATTTTTTATTTTTCCGTACAATTGTTTTCTATACATTCATTTATATCATCTTCAATCGATAAAATACAATTTCCTAAATCCTTATCTGTGACATAAACAGGGTAATTATTTGGGCTATCTGGAACACTTACTATAAATGCAAGCCTTGTTTCTCTGTACAGGCGGTTGAACTGTTCACTGAAGATCGAGATTGTAGCATATGTCATGTCGAGATGAAGGGATCCTCCAAGCTTAGGACCCCAAGACCTGGATAACAACATGCCATACTTTGGAGGGATATCAACAATAACCACATCCATCAGAAAACTTTTTACTGGAACCTGCGCAAGATTAACCACTAATTCTTTAATCATGCCCATACATTTAACTTTTCTCGAATAAAAGGAATACAAATCTCCATATGCTCTGGTAATTTCGAGACCAAGTCTATCCATAATATCTTTGGGCATCATTATGGGAAGATCCAGAATCCAACATGAAATTACGGAGCAGATGATCATGCACAGTTAGCGTAATGTAGAAAGGGGCGACAATATCTCTAGCAGCTTCAAAATGTGGACCAAAAATTATGTTCGGTTTATCATCTTCCAAATTTATAACGTCGACCTGACTTTCAAAATCTAAAAATTTTATCATTATGGCAATTTGTTTTCTTTATGTGGGGTTTTTTGCCAGTTCAACTAGAGGTATGGGGATCTTGATTTTATTAATCTCATTTTCTAGGTTGAAACTTCCCATTGTCTTATCAACTTCTCTACCTTGGATCTTGATCTCCCTTTTTTCTGATTTATTGGTTTGTGTTGCTTTCGTTTCATCTTTTTTTGTCTT
>SNQJ01S0037073.1:38011-50352 GCA_010110895.2 Picea sitchensis | reverse complement strand
ACAAGATTTTCTTCGGTTGGGCAGTTGTCATATTTTTTTTTCTAGGCCTTAAATTATGCTTATGTTGTATCTCAGCCATTATATTATCGGTGATTCCTTGATATGCAGAATCTTATGTAATATTTATGCTAACCTCCTCATTAGACCTGTGTTCTAAATTTAAAGACCTTTCATAATCTTTCCTCATCAAACAAGGTTGTTGACAAACATCGCCAAGACTATTCATATCTTCCTCTAACTCCTCAAATTCCTTCATGTCATCTCCTCCTATAAAATTTTCATTTTTAAAGGGGGCATGAATCTTTTGATATTCATTTTTAATTTGTCTTGGTTGTATTTGAGGGTTAGGGTTCCTTCTAAAATGTTTTCTGGTGAAATGCTTTGCTTTAGATTGATCCAGTTCCATCTTCGAAATTGTGTTCGATAGTTCTTTAATTATTTTTTCCATATCATCCATCTTATCTTCCGAGGACCTCCCATATCCGAAGGGTCCTACTTGTTCTCTATATCGTCTAGTCTCTTTTTTTTGTGTTTCGACTTTAGTTTTTAACTTTCCCAATGCCATCATATTTGAATCTATTTATACAACATCATCTTGCATTCTAGTTAGGTCAGCAGCTCTTCTTTCGATCAATAATAGAGCGAAATCGGGCTCGAAAGCACCAACAAAAGTTACTTTCATTGCAGGTTGGGAAGGTTTAACTTTAGTTGGGATCTTGTTATATAGTTTATTAAATCTTTGAGTGAATTCAAGAACTGTTTCTAAATTTTTCTTTCTCAAAGCTCCAAACTTAGTTAAATAATAAATATGATCTTTTTTTCTCCCCATTGTCTGAGAAAAGCACTTTCTAACTCGTCATATGATCCTATCGAACCCGCCGGAAGTCCTCGGAACCAGGCTCTTACCTGCCCTTTGAAATTTTGGACTAACATTTGTGAATAAACATCCTCGTGCTTGAGGCCAAGAATGTCGACGAATTGATCAATGAAATTTATGTACTCAGTTGTGGTTAGGTCTCCCTCTCTCGTTAACTTTGGCGGGTTTTTCATATAGTTTTCAGGTAAATCATGGAGGGGGACTGGGAGGACTAAAGGAGCATATCTGGCAGCTACTTTAGCAAAAATTCTAGGAGGTGGGGGTGGTCCATGACCACCTCCTCCTCCTCCTTTGGAACCATGTCCTCCTCCACCTCCCCCACCTCCTCCGCTTGCACCACCTCCTCCAGCATCTGCCATTGACAATCTAGGGGATGAAACTTGGAGATTGTAGAGAGGGTTTTCAAAGATGTGAAGCGACCCTTCGACTACTTCATGATGAAGTAAAAGAGGTTATGGAAACTGACTGTCAGGATACAGAGAAACTAAAAAGGGATGAAATGAGACACGAGGATTGGTTTCTTCAGACTAGCAAGACATGTAAACAAGAGAACCAGCGGGAGTCAAATCAGAGTGTATGATATATTCTTCGAAACTTTGGGAAGTTGGAAACTTTACTTCGGGAACTGATGGAACATCGATCAAAAAAACTATCAATATATTCTCTTTACCCTTATTGGTAAAGGAGGTAGTTGAATCAGTTTCGGCCTTTATCTCAGATAAAACCAATCTAGGGTTTATGATTTTGGCTTCAATTCTATCATATGATGTTTCCTCGAAAAGGATTTGGGTGGGAACTTCTTGTGGAGTTAACGGTTCAAGTGGAACCTTAGCATTAAACTGTGTGGGTTTAGGTTGGTAAACTTTATTTGTGGATGCAGTGGTTTTCTTAAGGTATCCCCTTGGTTTTAAAAAAAAATCAGGGTCAAAAACGGTGTGGTCTACTCATCATCTGGATTTTGTCTGGTATTCCTTTGATCGAATGCAAGTTTATTAATTTTGGAGTGGCCAAGTGAAAAATAAAAACTAAGCCTTATAATGTATTCAATCTTTGTTCACTATCAAAGAGAAAAACTTACAATGTCATTCTCCCAGGGAAAAATAACTTTGCTTCTCCGTCCCCAGAAGCGGCACCAAAAAGATGTTGTTCCTGAGTTTGTACTTAAGGCTCAAAGCACAATGTCAGGCATCAGGAAGTGAGGAAAGTTTAAAAGTTTTCTTTTTCTATCTCAGTTATGTGAGAAAAATTCCTTAAATTGAATTAACAGTATGACATCTCAGAGGTCATTTTTCGTGTCCGAGTTAAATTTGAAAATATCGGATGTAATGAGAGAAAAACATAAAGTTGTTAGACAAAGCAAGGCATCTAATACAGAAGCATCTTACTTTGTTACAGAAGAAGAGAATAGATAATGTAACCTTAAATGAAGCATAAAATGTAGCAATCTAATTAACTCACAGGTATTGTACCTACTAACAATAAATACAGGGGAAAGGTTGTTGTTATTAGATAACTAAATGAAATATAACCACAATAGATATTGTACTAAATTGCGATCAAGCATTCATCAAGGAAATATATAAAAAGATGTTAGGACGTGGAAAGACAGAAGAACACATAACTCAAATGGATGAAATGTGGAATCTCTAGTCTGCACTTGTATTAATCCTGAATGATGAGATTTTTCTCTATTACAACCAGAAAGAAGCATCCCTTGTTAATTCTTTCGATGCATTTATACAAAATTTCTCAACCTCAAACGGTTGGAATTTCCCTATCTTTTAGAATAATTAAAATTTCAAAATATAGAAGATGGAATGCTTCACTTGCATTCTTCTTCATCTTCTCATAATGCTGGCATGTGAATTTTCCTTTTCTGTCTTCTAGCTCTGAAATAGACAATGTGCACAGATTGTATCATTGGTTTCCAGAGGTACTACCTTTTCCCTGCTCAATACATTTGATGCATCTACCCACAAATTGAGCTACCAACCTGGAATATTATGTTAAGTTATTGGCCTCAAAAATGTATAATTTATTTTCTAGCTGAGGCAATCTCTCTTCTATTAGCCTATCCTCTGAAATAATGTATTGCAGTTGTAGATTAGGCTTCACTAGCCATCTATCTATTTGAACAATATCGACCTGTTTTATCTATGATATTTCAACTTGGTCTTCTTCTATATTTGTCTTAATGTCAAGCTGATGTTTAGATATATCAATCTGACCCAGTATTCCAGAACTATCATTTTTATCAAGGCCTAATAATTCTTTGTTAAGTGAACAAAAAACTTCTTCACAAGATTCTTTCACTTCCTTAGACATTTTCCTACCTTCGGCTATGTTTGGCTCCCAAGTATTTAGTATAATATCACCTCTGGTTTGCTCTGAAATGGAAAATCTAGAAGCCATAGCTCTTCCTTCTTTTGTTGATGATATAACTGCTTCTTGGAAGGTAGTCTGGGCAATGATAGTCTCTCTCTCTCAAAACAATATTATTTAATGCTTCATCCATCACCTCAGAATGATTTTGGATGATTTTTACTTTAGAGAGCAGGCTTTGTTGAGCTATTTCGAGTTTCTTTATCACTTCCAATGCTTGAGCTTGAAACAATGTTATATCCACAACCATTTTCTCATTGGAACTGACCTTGTCTTGTAATTGTTTTATCAACTCATCTTGTTGGATAGTCTATCTTTCGCTCACTTGCATATTCTTATGCATTTCATCAACACTGGACTTGAGCAGTTGGATTTCTTACTTATCACTAGCTCTATCTTCTTCAAGCCCTTTATTAACTTCATCTCTGACATTCTTTTTTGTAGTCCTTATTTTATTTCGCAACTAACTTATCACATGATTCTTCTTCTTCAATTTTTATTTCAAATTATCAACTGAGAATAGGCTAGTTGTTGCAAAATATCCCAAAGATCCTGTTACCTCTGTAGAAAAGTCTTCTTCTTCCAAATTGTTTCCATCCAATAGTACTCTATGCTTTTTTATCATTGCACCCTCTTTCTAGTGCATTTCGTTCTTCACCACAGCTTTCCTTTTCTTACTGAAAAAGAAATCGGGGGGATGTATCTTTCAATAGGGATAGGTGTGAGATCTCCTATGAGTATTACCTTTGCATTGGGGTTTCCTCTGGTGAATTGCAATGGCGTNAACCTAAATGGGGTTGTTGATTTCTATAGATAATTGTTTTTTGGTTCCATCTGTAGTTGATTTATCTGATGAAGATAATGGCCTATCTTCTCCTTGCTTTATTAATGTCTCTGATTGATCTTTGACCTGGTCATCAAATACCTCTATCGCCGAAATATCTTTTTTTATAGTCTTGATCTCATATTTCTCTGAGTTTTGTAGGGCTTCTTGTTTGTTAGAGCTTCCGACTTCTAGATTATGGGTCTTTGTTTGTTGTGTAGCAAGGGACATTGGGTTTTCTCCTTGTAACACTTTCGGAATACTACTTCTTCGTTGTTTTTGGAAGTTGTAAAAATCAATCATTTTATAGATAACAGAGCTCGAACTCGGCTCAGAACTTTTTGGTAAGATCTTACGCCTCGGAAAATTTCATCCTGAGGGGATTCCTCATGTTCATACTTTTTGAGATTGCAACTGGCCATATGGTCACCCATGACCTTATGTGGGTCGTGCTTCTTAAATTCAATGTTAACCAATTTTATTTCTTCTAAGGTTGCAGCCTCCACTTTGGAGTGGCCGAAAACCAATAAAGAAAATGCACCAATCTGTAAGGGAAAAGATGGCCATACCTTTTTTTGTACTGATTTGAGCACTTTTCTAATTCCCCCAAGTACAGTTTTTCATGCGACCTCACGGCACACTAGTCGATCTGTTAAAAATTGCAGTAACTCATATGGGGGAACTGAGCAACCGAAAAATCTGATATAAGAGAAGTGTTCCTCAATGTACCAGTCTGCCACTTTATCTAGGTTAGCCAAAACTGTGTCTAAATTTCTAGGAGGTGAGTGACCAAAAATAGCAATGTTCATCGACACTGCTACCCAATTACAGATTTCATAAAATAAATCATTTGCCTTGTCTTCCCATAGTTTTGAATGATAAATATGAATTGTTTTTTCACTATCTAGAGTCTAGCTCCAACCCATCAGCGGGAAAGGCGTTATGAAATAGATGGCATCCATGATATAAGATGACATGTAAAATGAAGTTGATTGCCCCTTAGATTTCTTTGTCTAGTATTATGTAATTTCACTAGTTAGATTGTCTGACAATATCTTGGCCCAATTGAAAGAATAACCTTCTGCCACTATGTGTATAATGGGTACCCATAGTAGAAAGAAATGGGTTGTGTTCTCTTTTCCATAAAGTTTGCACATCATCATGGCTATATACATGAATTGTGGTTTTAGCGATGAGATTGAGTATATGCCCTGAGAATCAGCTCTGAACTTTTCGGGGCATGAGCACCAGTCCTTAATCAAGTCAGAAAGATTCTTTCCATATTCATCACACTCCTTCTTGCTAAAATTCTCTAGAAAACTGGCATTGTAAATGAAGTTTGATGTTGAAGATATTTTATACATCACCTGTATGTGTTTTGGCCGAAATGACCCAACAACTACCTTCTAAAAAATTAAAATAGTTCTAGTTGGGATATCCACATGATCTAGTGTTCATTTAATCATGTCATTGTAGGGTAAAAGACCCGGCCTTGTTGCTACCTTATGCATCTTTGCCCGTGCAATAGTCTTGTATTTGGTAGATAAGTCTTCTTTTTCGTTGTCGCTTGAATCATCAGGGCAGTTTACCAGCTCGAACTGTAGGATGTTGAATACATTCATCCAGGTTTTAACTGTGTTTATACTTCTGGGTGAGGTGTCCAAGATAACCTATGAACTCTGGCCTGAAATATAACTAGTTTATTTATCTTATTTTCGTGGTGGCATGGTAACATTTCTTAAAAACCTGCTATTTGTCATAGAACATGCACAAGACTGAGTATCTCGTTAAGCAAGCTCTACCAAAATGTGAATGTAATTTAAAATGAAAAAGTATTTGTTGCCTTAGACGCCTCTACTTGCATATACCTTCTCTGACAATATGTTTAATTCTTTTAATAAAAATATTTGGGCATTAACACAGGATCTTATTTGAAATCATTTCCCCAGGTTCGTCATTTAATAACATTAATGGTCAATTTTCGTGATCGGAAAAGAAATTTGAAATCACCTGTGTCACAATCAGCATAAACTCAATAGTAAAATAAAAGTGTTTTATTTGTTAATAAATCGAGTTTATATGTTAATTAACTATGTTTTACCTTAATCCATTTCGAGGTTTCGGGTCCCGGGTTAACCTATTTCAATTCAAGCTAAGATTCCTGAATCGCGAAATCGCGATTGATTAATTAATATTAATCATGTTTAACGTTTATAAATAATTGATTATTTCGCGACTTCGCATATCGAGGGTTTTAAGTTATCATTTGATCCAGGATTCTCTAAACACAAAATTGTGATAAGGTTAATTATCGTTAATCATTTTAATTGTTTAATTCACTTGATTTAATTTATGCTAGTTTCGCAATTTCATATATCAGGACTTTGGTGGTCGTTCGAGGCATTGATCCCCAAATCGCAAAGTCGCGATGTGATTAATTTGTATTAATCACTTTATAATGCTTTAATTAACATGGCTTAAAACTTATCATGTTATAATGATAAGGCATGTTATGTGTGTCTTTGCTGCTCTAGGCTCTAAATCCAATGTTATGATGGCCTATGTTTGTTCTAATTGTTTGTTTTATTTGTTGTCTTTGATGGTTCTAATTGTTTGTTGTCTTTGAGAAGTAACCATGTTTCGTGTCCCCCTCATTTTATCATGTTTCACTCAATACAAACCCCTCGCATATCCCAGGACCTTTTGTTCACCCCCTTCTCATTGACAATAGTTAAACCATTTATATGGATTGGAATGCATGAGTCTGATATGTTGTTGACCCAAATTCTATTTCATATTTTTAAGGAGTTGTCATGTATGGTTGTAAAGGAACTATTTGCTAATCAATCATGCATGCAAGAATGAGATTTTTCAGCTGAGGTAACCATGGCAAAGGAAACCGAGGGAGAGTTAATTGGAACAGAGGCCCAAAAAGGCCAACATTCTCCATACACTTTGATGTTGACTTGCAAGAGTTAGGACAGTTGTTTCAGGCTGGATTTTTAAATTGGATTTGGCAAGGAGTGGTCCAACCTAGGCCTAGAAGGCCTCCCGTCCAAGCACCACAAGCCCCTGGTATTCTCGTGTCCCCTCATGTCTCATCGCAACCTGGGGTTCCCAAAAACGATGAATGACAAGAGATTGTCCACCCAATAGTCTCCAAACATCATGGATGGCCTAATTTATCCTTACCTTCTCCCCCACCTAACAATCAGATTTTCCAAGAAGCCCCTACCCATTCACCAGAGAAATCCTCCCATGTTAGAAAAATATTCAAAACTGAGGCCCACCATGCCCCTGACAAAGGAAAATCCATTGTTGCCCCTTCCTCGCCCTCCAATGGCTCTGATAAATCCGTGTCTTCCTGGATGCATTTGAGGGACGATTGTTCTCATGTGATCAATGAGATTAGGCCTAAAGGCTCAGCACAGCCAAAGGCAAATTCAGAGAAATCAAAGGGTGACAGCAGCAATCAAGGAAGCATTGCATATCAGAGTGGAAAATATAGTTTTTGAGTGTTATTTTATTATTGTTGATGACAATTGACTTCAGAAGTTTTTTGAACAACATTTTTTCTCTAGATATATGAGTAACATATTTTTGAAAATAATTTCAAATATCAATGAGATAAATTGTCAAATATTAATGTGATGATGGGAGTCACAAGGAGGGGTGTTTTTTTTAATTGACTAGTTATGTTATGATTGTTAAGAACTAAAGGCAGTCACAAGGGGTCCCACCTACTATTTATTATTTATTTATAACCCTTATTATGATTACCACTTTTCCTCCCAACTAAAAAGTTGGTTGAGTTTTAATTAACTTAACTAATGAGGTAGTTCAACTACTTCAACTAATTTTATTTTACTTAAAGGCAAAAGGAAAGGGAGGAACAAGAGGAGGATAGAAGGAGAAGCATACTAAGGTTTTCTCTTTGAGTTTGTGTTGAGATAGTTCACTTTTCATTCATTCCTTAATTGATCACAAGCCTGATTATTTTTAATGATAGCAGGGTCTTATTGTAGACAGCAATATTGAGAGCTAAATTACATCATTCAGACACTTGTTTTTCAGAGGTGTTGATCTATCTTTGATAGTTTGTGTAGACTTGATTGTTTGTGAATTATTTTTCATGACTGACAAAGGCTATTGTGCAAAGTCGAGTGGGCAGCAATTTGTGGCAAGATGATCCAACTTTTAGAGTTCAGTTTTGATTTTCTGTCAGAGCTCCTTTTGTATGTTTCATCAGGGACATCTAAGTTTGACTTTGGTACAAAATTCTTCACGAAATTTTGTAAACAGAATGAATCTTTGATGAATTGGAATGAAATAAAGGATGTATTTATGTCTCATCTGTCTTTATTATCATCTTGGTTTCTTTACTTCTGTCTCTACATTAATTTCAGAAATTGCCATATTCAGAAAATCATATTAATAATGAATTTTCCAGCAAGATTTTATTTATAAAAAGACTAGCCTAAGCACTTGTATTCAATACTTGTGAGTTAGGATATTATTTTTTATGGCTATAAACATAAGGTGATATTCCCGTCTATTTTGATTTAGCCAAGAAGAACCTAAAAATGCTTGAGTAAGATCATTTCATATATTTTCCTCAACATTTATTTGGTGACCATACTGGGGAGATCTTCAATATCTCTCTGGTTAATTTTTATACTCGATTATCATCAAATACATCTATTTTTATGATATTGATTCTTTAACTATTTTATTTCTTAATGACTACACCTGTTGCAAGGTAGCCCAATATTGAGCCCGGTCTTCAAGATCAGACCAGCATTGCTTTGAACCTATTTAACACCATTTTAGACACTGCCAACACTCGCGATGAGATTAATCATTTGTGGGAAACAATTGAACGAAATATTATTGCTCAAGAACAATTGGAAGCTAGACATAGGCAACCTAGAAATCAGCAATAACCTTCTTGTTTCTTCAGTTTTGGGCCTTTATTTCATGTCCTTATACTCTCATGTTTCTAGAATAAGAAGAGGCCTATCACCTGAAATTAATCCTATTGTTGAAATAGGAAGAAGGAACGTTGTGTTATCTACCCAACAAAGTGATCTAAGGAGAACTTTGTTTGATTCTTCAAGTTCGTCTTTTTATCCTTCACCTATCATCCACAGGATGGCATCTAGTGGTGGCTCTAGTGGCATGGGAAGTGCTTCCTCTTCTCAGTATTCATCTTCGTCAGTGATTGGTAGCTTATATAGCCATCATATCCCTATCCAATCTACCACAAACCCCACCAAAGTCATTAAAAAGTATGGGATTTTTCAGTTTGAGGAAGACACCACAACCACACCATGGCATGTGTCCTCTCCTCTTAAACTAGCACCTGCTACTAGTCCACTTCCTAAATTCAAATAACATATTCCTAGGTTTTCAGGAAATAACATTGTCACTACAAACGAACAACCGGTGGCATTTTCTAATGCTTGTCACAACGTAGGAGCCAATGACAATGATACTTTCATGTGCTTATTCGCCAATTCCTTGGAGGGAAAGGGTGTGGACGATTTCTTTGACCTTCCTCCTAAGATTCTGTCTACTTGTTAGGAGTTAATATACAGGTTCAGATCCACTTATGGGAAATCTAAAAGCCCAGCCGAGAAGTTACGGGAATACAATAACATTTCCTATAAGGATGGAAAGACTATCAAGTCCTTCAACTTGTGCTTCACTAAGTTATACAATCAGATTCTTGAACTCATTCGACCTCAGAACTAAGCCGATTTCATGCATTACTACAATGTATTACCTTCCCTCTACCGTCATAGGCTTGAGAAAAAATCCATTGATAATCTCGGTTTCTCTCTGCATACTTGTTTAGAGTATGAAGAACAGCTTGAAAGAATAGGTCTTCCTTAGGGAGAATCGGTTAAATAGACAGACATGTCCACTCTCTTACAACTAGTAAAATACATGAATAATCATATGATAGCATTCGAGTGAAAGGGGACTGTCTCACCTCTCACCCCTGGAGCTTCATCCTCTTCCGCACCCCCTTTCAGAAACTCGATTGAAAATAATTTTCAGCCTAAAGATATCATGCCTTGAAGTTGGTGTAACTTCTACGAGGAACACCATGAGGAAGCCACATGTGAGGTAAGGAAGAGTGTCAGAGACAAGATCTTTGGTAAAAGACCAGAAACTACTATCGTTGTCCTAGATTTTGTAGAGCCAGAAGATGTCATGATCATCAATACTAGGAACAAAGCCTATGCTCCCAAGGGAAAATTTGATCCTCTCTGTAATTCTTCCATCCTGAGCTCATCCTCACCCATTTCTATTGTTCAGGTTCCTAAGGTTCCTGACAATCAAAAAACAAATTCCCCTCTTCCAAGTACAATATCTTGAATCAATTGGCCAACATCAAAACAGATGCAACCCTTCTGGACATGGTTGTCGTCCTTGAACAACATATGCATCTAAAACAATTCATGGAAGGAAAATATTATATTGTATCCAATCTTTCTAAAGAAGTAAATGAAGAGGATTCATCTGTAAATAAAGTAGGTGTGCATAACTTTAGATACCCTATAAAAAATCCCCCTTTTTACATTTATGTAAATATTATGGATAAGATGGCTCAGTGTTTCCTCATTGATGGCGGTTCGGGACCAAGTGTGATGTCAAAGATTATTATGGAAGATCTTGGCTTGTCTTGTACAAATAAAAATGATAGAAGAATGCTCTCCTATAATAGCCTACAACAAACAACCATAGGTGAGATTAAATATTTAACCTTAGTTTTGCATGCATGCCCTGAAATAAGGGCAAGCCTTAGTATTCAAGTAATTGATATGCCAATAAGAAATTACTCAATCATCTTGGGAATAGATTTGAAATCCTTAATGGGTGGATACCTCTCACTCGACAGAACAAATTTATTCATTCCTCGGAACGGTAAAAACAGTATAGTCCTTAGAGAGGGAAGGATATCACCTTACATAAAGAGTGTCTCGCAACCTAATGTAAACTATATCGAAGAGGACCTAGGAGTGTATTCCATATTTGTTGAGGAGGATAACCTTCCCTTGAAAAAAAATTATTTAGATGATGGTATGTGCTACATGCACTTTGATGGTTCATGCTCAAATGAAGGTAACAGAGCTGGCATTATATTGATTTCTCCTGTAGGAAATATCCATAAATTTTCTTATAGGTTGGATTTTTCTTGCACAAACAATTTCATTGAATTCAAAGATTTTTTATTGGGCATTGAGAATGCCTATAATATTGGTTGTGGTCACCTTTCACTTTTTGGGGATTTCGAGCTTGTTGTGAATCTTGTACGTAAAATTTACTCTCCTAGAAACAAGTTGATAAAACGATACACCCAAATTGTTTGGGCACTTATCTTGAACCTGTTATCTTTCAATATCACTCATGTTAAGAGGGATTTGAACTCAATGGATGATCGGTTAACATCTTTTTCAACGTCTCCTAATCGGCAACTTTTTCCCCACAGGCCTGATTGTACTTTTCAATCTCTATATCATCCACATATCCCTAACAATATAAAATATTGGCAGGCCCTCTCTAATGATGGGAACATTTGTTATTTCATTCAAGATGAACCTCTTAATCCCAAGGAAATTATGTTCATAGAAGACAACAAGATTCCTAAGGGCCTGACTCCTCCAAAGAGTTCATTTTCTTCGTGTGATGCAAGCAATAAACAGAAACAGAAAGAAGAGGAGTCAAGAAGGAAGTTGAGTGAAACCATCTCCTTGAACATTGGGGCACTTGAATCTTCAAGGAATGTTAAAATAAGTGTCCAATGTTCTGGTAAAGAAGAAATGAAGTTGGCCAAGTTACTTGGTAGATTTCAAGATGTTTTTGCTTGATCTTATGAGGATCTTCATGGTTTTGATCGTGGTCTTATACATCATGCTATCCCCATCAAGGAAGGCATAAAACTAGTTAGGCGGAAGCTAATACCTATTAACTCTTCATTTAAAGCAACTTTTCAAAGGGAGTTGGAAAATTTCTGAAGGTCTAGGATCATTTTTCCAGTCTACCCTCAATGGGTTTCCCATTAGGTACATGTTTCGAACACCACTGATCATATTAGAACCTGCATTAATTTCCACACCTTCAGTTAGGATATTATGATAAATCCTTTTCCTCCTCTTAATATGGAAATGATTCTACAACAGGTTGTGAGGTCACAGATGAGCCCCTTACTTGACAATTTTTTGGGTTACAGTCGAATCAAGAGAAACGGGG
>SNQJ01S0037073.1:21446-32656 GCA_010110895.2 Picea sitchensis | reverse complement strand
CATTGGGTTCTTTGCCTCTCTATGCCGCGATTCGCGAAACTCCGATATGGAGTTTGATCAACGGTCCAGATCTGATCTCTATTCAATGGCTGTGATTAAATTGCGATTTTGCATATCGCGATATCGAGATTCCTGATGTTAATAA
Organism: Picea sitchensis; assembly: GCA_010110895.2. Classification (NCBI taxonomy): domain Eukaryota; kingdom Viridiplantae; phylum Streptophyta; class Pinopsida; order Pinales; family Pinaceae; genus Picea; species Picea sitchensis. The sequence continues at coordinate 32,511 of SNQJ01S0037073.1, read as the reverse complement.
ACTTTGACATCTCCAACTCTCGATCCCCGAAACTCCGACATGGAATTAGATCAACGGTCCAGGTCTGAGCTTGATTCAACGGTTGTGATTGAATCGCAATTTCGCATATCGCAAAATCGGCATTCTTGTTGTATTGTTTCTTTGACATCTCCAACACGCGATCCTCGAAACCCCGACATGGACTAGAATCAACGGTCCAGATCAAACCTTGATCTGATGGCTCAGATTACATCATGATTTTGCATATCGTGATTATGCCCGATTCTCCTTGTACCTTAAAGGACATGCGGGTTCTTCTTGATCCAACGATGGTCGGATCCTATGCTTGGATCTAACGCCTGAGATCTATCCTTCTCTTCAACGATCTCTTCTTGTCTACATTCGGATCTGATGACCCTTGTTATTTTGGGAATTTTGAATGGATCCAACGATCAGAAATGCTTCTCAATCTTTACAGGCCTTCGATCATTCGATCAACCTGAACTTATCTTCTGTTTGAATGGTTTCATTGCCTTTGATCATTTGATCTTCCTGAACTTATCTTATGTTTGTCTGTCTATTACAAACTTCTTGTACTCATGCCATCAATCCTCTGTACATTCTTCCTGTACTTATGCTACTTTCCATCAATGACAAGCATTCAATGTCTGTTAAATATTTTCCATTCGTTGTCTATTAAATATTTTCCAACAGGTAGTAGAGGTGGTGGGCTAAAGATGAGTGAATACTGTAATTTACACTGCATTCCCGAGGCTGAGAGAAAGAAAGGAAAAGTAGTTATCTGGGGAGTACGAGACTTGACCCTCTGTACTATCCTTTTCACTATAGCTCGGATGGCTGGGAGTTCTGCTCCTCACATGGAGTTACAGAGTTACTTCTAGTATTCTATTGAGTGTACTGAGCCTCGAGTGTTCAACTGGGTAGATGTTGTGCTTCACAGTATAAAAAAGCAATTGACCAAATGTAGGCGATGTGACCTGAAGCAATTCGGGTACAGATCTTTGTTGGTATCCTTCTTCCTTGAGCGGGTCCCATTACTGAGGCTACAGTTGGAGTGGAATTTACGGGCTCCCAGGGATCCATGGATGTTGAGATGGTGTTGTCTCATGGCCCGGCACGTAGCAGGACCGATCATCAAATATGATGATACTTTCTTTGACTGGCTCCAACCACAGATGTTGATGGTTGATGACTACGCTTATGCTGGGATGGATTTCCGAGGAGATACAGATTTTGTATTGCCAGAGGATTCTCAGTGGGGGGACTTTGGTAAGAAGTACACACATTTTTCTTTTTAAATGTTTTGTGAATTTTTATCATATTCAAATGTTTTTTTGTTTTATATGCTTGTCCAAAGACTAATACAAAATCATTTGTTGATAACATATGTTGGACCTTACAAAACTCTTGGCACTTCTCCCATCCAGTAGCAAGGAGAGGTAGCGGCAACACCACAGTATGTTGAGGATTATCAAGTGGTGGAACAAAATCTAGAGGGCCTGACTGCAGACATTCCAGACATGACTCTGGAAGAGGTTCCACGACGTGATCAGCATCATACTGTAGGAGTATCAACATCTATTAGTCGACTTCTCTGTAGGGTTGCTAGGTCAGTCGTGTGTTACCATGATTAGCATCCATGACGTCACTTTGTAGAATCTATAAGCTTCAGATTTTGACATTTTGGTCTTCGGACAAACTTTTTGTAAAAAACTCCTTTGATCGTTATATATACAGACGACTTCTACCAGTTTACTTTATATTATGTGAATTTCGATGTGATTGATTTATAAATGATTCAAATGTCTGTCTAATACATAATTAGCCAATGCATCTGTCAATGTATTTAGACATCTCTGAATATGTTGATATTCAATGTGATCAAAATGATGTTCCAAGAGGTGAATTTGCAAATACACCTGTAACAAAGTAGGACTTCGAATAGAGTAGACATTACTTAATTGTAGTACTACAATCTCCGATTCAAGTCGCACAACCAAATGATGAATTCCGAGCGAGATAGCATCAACCAATAATTCAATAACGGCGCTATACTCTACAATGTTGTTGGTCGCATGGCCGAGGCACACACCTCGTAAAGAGACAAGTTCGTTTGTCGGGGCATAGATTGCCCATGCAGCGGAAGCAAGGTTCTGAGTACTATGGCTAGCGCCATCAGCAAAGCCAATATAGGGTAGTGAGGACTCTGACATATGGAAATCAAACACAACGTCACATAAGGGTAGAGACTAGATAACGACAAAAGAAAACTATAGTAACACACAAAAAGTATGATACAATAAAATACAAGTACTAGTGCACAGATGATTTTATGTGTAGTACTTCTTCAAGTACAACCCATTCCTGGGATCAGTCAAAGGGATACCATCGTAATCGACTAACTCGTAAGTTCCTTTTTCCAAAACTCGTCGAACTATATAAGGGCCTCGCCACATGGGTTCAAATTTCCCATCTCCTAGCATATCTCGATCTTTTTCATAGAGGAGAACAAAATCACCTTCGAAGAAAATGCGAGGCTTGACATGCTTGTCGTATTGGGCCTTGACACGCTTCTTTTGAGCTTCTATGACTAGGGTGGCATCACGTCGAGTTTCGTCTAATCGCATAAGATACAATAGACGTTCTTATTCAGTAGAAGTGTTGGGTAGGAGTTCAACAGCTAGTTTCAAAGAAGGTATCTCGCATTCGATAGGGAGAATGGCTTCCACACCATAGACTAACCGAAAAGGTGTAAACCCGGTAGCAGACTTGACAGATGTCTGGTACGCCCACAATGCCAAAAACAACATTGTGTGCCAACTTTTTTTATGAATCCCTATCATCCGTCGAAGCATAGTTATGAGAAATTTGTTGATTTCTTCGACTTGACCATTGGCTTGTGGATAATAGGGCGTTGAGTTATCATGGCGAAGACCCAACTTTTCAGTAATTTCAGACATCATAAAATTCCTAAAGTGGCTACCGTGATCGGTTATGATAGCTTGGGGAACACCAAAATGAGCTATGACGTGATTAAAAAGAAACAATGATGCAGTCTTTCCAGTGTTGTCAAATGTCGGCATCGCCTCGGCCCATTTCGTAAAGTAATCAATGGATACAATGATGTAACCATGCCCCCCGGCTGAGTGAGGATGACATGTCATGAAATCAATGCCCCATTTCGCAAAGGGACCAACTGAGACCACAGGGTGAAGAGGAGCAGAATGTGACCAAATTTTCTGATTGTAGGTCTGGCAGGCATGGCATTTCTGAACGGAAATAATGCAGTCATTAAACAAAGAAGGCCAAAAATACCCTGCACGTAAGATCTTCTGGGCAGTAGCATACCCAGACATATGACCACCACATGCTCTAGAATGGCAGTCATTCAGAGCTTTCTCGGCTTTGTCAAACATTAGACAACGTCAAAAAATAGAGTCAATCCCCCGACGATAGAGAGTATCTCTGAGGATAATGTATTGACAAGCGTGATAGTGTATTCGACGTCGTTCAGTACTAATCAAAGTAGGCCGGAAAGTCTGGGTTTGGAGATATATAATGATATCCCCATACCAAAGATCATCAGTGCTAATAAGGAAAATAGATTCATCGGGTAATGAATCAACTGCTACATTTTTCATTGCAGAGTGGGGAAAAGCGCATATCAACTCAGCAAAAACTAAGGATTTCTTGGACTTGGCGTGGTCGAATTCCAAATAAAACTCCTGGAGTATCACAATCCATTTGGAGTATTTTCCCCCTAGCAATTGACGTGTCAAAATATGTTGCATAGGGTTGCAATGAGAAATCACCGTAGTCTTACGTGAGAGGTTATAGTGCCGGAAGTGTTGGATGGCTTGAACATCAGCCAAGGCCAGTTTCTCGACATGTTGATATTTGATTTTAGTCGGCGTAAGACTTCGACTCAAGTAATAAATAACATGTTCATTTTGTGCATCATCCTCTTGGATGAGAACCATGCCAATAGTGTAACCTGAGGCAGCAAGGTAAAGGAAATAATCGCGACTGTAATCGGGGGGGAAGAGAAGCGGAGCTCGTGTTAATGACAAATTCAAAGCTTCAAAAGCATTGTTGGCAATGGTATCCCATATGAACTCGGAATACTTCTTTAATAGCCGCATAAATCCACTAGTAATCTCGGCGTAGTTTGGGATAAAACAATGAAGAAAGTTTGCTTTCCCCTACAAACTTTGCAACTGGCGAAGTGTAGAAGGAGGAGGGACATTAAGAATCACCTCAACCTTCAAAGGATCCACCCTGATCCCTTGACGCGAAACGATAAAACCTAGAAGACGACCGGATTCAACACAGAAGACGCACTTATGAGGATTTAAATGGATCCTGTAGAACCGACAACGAACGAAAATGGCCCGAAGGTGGGCTGGGTGATCGACTTTGCACATAGAATGAGCAGGTAAATCATCCAAATAGGGTTGAACGATATGCTTGATATCATGAAACGCATAAGACATAGCGCGTTGAAAAGTGGTGCCAGCGTTCTTAAGACCAAAAGGAAGTTTCTGATAGGAAAAAGTACCCCAAGGACAAATAAAAGCAGTCTTATGTTGGTCCTCGAGAATGATGTTAATTTGATTATAGCCGTAGAAACCATCCATGAGAGAGAAGATTTCACTTCTGACGCAGTCATCGACAATATGATCGATGAAAGGGGTAGGAAAGTTGTCTTTTGGAAAAGCTTTATTGATATCCCTATAATCAACACACACATGAATCGTACCTTGTTTCTTGTCAATCGGGACAAGATTGGAAACCCAGTCTGTGAGAGCCACCAGATAAATAAATCCGGCTTTTAGAAGTTTCTCAACTTCGAGCTTTATAGCAGCCGCTTTACGTGGGTGAACTAGACGAAGGCGTTGCCTGACGGGTTTAGTGTCAGGATATGTCTTAATCTCATGAATTACAATTTCAGGGTCGATACCCAGCATTTCTTCTAGCTCCAGCAAAATATGTCATGAAACTCTTTGAACAGGGACGTATAGGTGACTATTTCATCAGGGGAACATGAAGCTCCAATATGGACATTTTCGACGATTTCAGGTTTGATGGATATATCAATGGGAATCGTGGGCGAAATATGACTTAAGTTCCCTTCAGTAAACACATCGCCTGTAGACTCAGGAACGGTCGAGATGACGACAACGGTCGACGGGGTCGAAATCCGTTGGTAGTTCTCAAGAGTATGATGCTCCAGAAAAATAATAGAACGATGATGCCCATCATCCCAAGGGGTGTCCTCCATGACGGACATGATCATCTCGTTAGTGAGAAAAATAACACGAAAAGGATCGGGAGAAAACTCATCAACAGAGGGGGTAGAAGTTGTTGCCGATTGAATGGCCTGATAGGCAGATTCAACTGGACTTAACGACATTACGTTGCCGAAATGAATATGATCTCCAGGGTCAGGGACTATCCAAGGGTCGTGAAACGCAGGAAGTTTGTGAGGCAAAGTGGAGATCATGTTGATAGAAGCAACGGACGAGCGTGGAACATCGGGCGGTGGAATGGGGAAAGTACCCATTAACGAGGAGTCCTTTAGAAGGCCTACACCGACGTTCTCATAACCTGACAGGGTTTTAGCAATAAACGGTACGTTGCCAGTACGAGTATCAGAATTGAAGAAGGCGAGTTGGTCGACGGTAACAACCTTTCCTTGATGAGGGAAACGTACTACATGGAAAATTGTCGACACAACGGCGCGCATGGAATCGATCCAGTTGTGGCCAAGCAGAAGATTATAATCGAGGGGAGCGTCAAAGAATTCCACTTCAACTTGGATCGTCTTACCTTCTAATGTGATGGGCAATGAAGGAAGAACACCATAGGGCATAAAACCAGATCCATTGAAGGCTTTAAGAGTGTTTTGTGAGTCATTCAAAGAAGGAGAGTCAATGGCTTTCCAGCAAGCAAAAGACATGACACACGTCAAGGCACCCTCGTCGATAACAGTGCGGCAAATGTTCTTGTTAGAGACAACAACCTGTATCTAGAACGCGAGTTGAGGGGGTAACCTTGGAATGTGATCGTCCAAGTCAAAGACTATTAAATTCCTATCCGTTGGGTCAATTCCATCGATAGATTTCAACAGTGCCTTTAGTTGTGCGGGACAAGTTTGAAGGATGTCAAGCGCTGACATCGCTGAAGGTGCTTGGGCCAGATCTTCAACAATGTTGTAGTTCTAGGCCGCACGAGCATGAGGATTGAAAGTCGATTTCTGAATGGCACTCTTTGGGGGGGGTCGCAGAACTGTGTCGAGGCTCGGTCATTCAAGATGAAGAGGATCATTGGTAGGTGGAGACATCAGAGAGGGTTGTACCAAGGAAGGGGGTAAATCATCAACCTTCTCCTTAGATGGAGAATAATCTTTGGCACGAGTCGTGAGTGCAACGTTATTCTACTTAGAATCACTAGTACACATCAAAACATATGATGTAGTAGAAGAGGATGGTTGATCGTGAATGACCAACTATGCTTTTTGTTGAGACGGGAATGGTTGGGACAAGACAGCCGGTGCAGGTGGTTTCGGGGCTCCCTGAAGGAACTTAGTGACCTCAACATGTCGTGGAAAATCCTTCGTGTAGTGATCATCACCATAGATAAGGAAAGGGTATCGTGGTTTGCGCTTATCCTGATCTTCAACAGGAGTAGTTTTAGTTTTCTCTGCTTGAGGATTATTTTTTCCCTCCTTATTCTTGCCTCTCCCCTTTTTAGATTTGTTTTTACCGGCTGGGGTAGATTGGACAGCATTTACCTCAGAAGTCTTGCTGGTGGGAGTGGCAGGAGATAGAGCATTTTGAACATTAGAAGAAATAGATTTAGGTTTCGTGCTTGAAACAAAATGTGATTAGGCTTGGGCAGTACCAATCACACCATCAGCTGCATGTGAGGCAGTCGGGACAGTTGAAGTGCTGGAAGTATTAGGATGAGGTAATTCAGGGAGTAAATCGTAAAGTGTTCCCGTTTGCGAATAAACAAGATAAAGATATTGAGCATGACTTATAGCCTGCTCTTCCATGACAACACCACCCATGGCAATGTCCTTACCAATTTCGTTCACAAATGATTTTGTAAACCATTCTGCCAGTAACTGATCGGGGAGCTCAAGTTTAATGAGACGTTGTCTCCTTCGCCACTCATGGTTGTGATCAGATATATGAGTGCCTTTAGTCTATTTAAAGGAAGTCAAAATCTCGGTCCCCATGTCATAATGGATTGGTAACTGGTAATGCGTAAGGAAAGCCATAGCTAGGGTATTGAAATCAGAGAAGAAACCTCGTGGCAATTCAATATACCACTTCGCAGCAGAACCGGTAAGGGTTCCTTGAAAAATACGTAGATGAATAGAGTCATCCATCAATGAGTTGGATGAACACCAGAGGTGAAAATTCATAACATGATTGTTTGGGTCCTCTCCCACTTTGTCGTCGAATTTAGGAATGTATGATGGAATTTTGGTTGGGATAATAGGCCATTGGGGAGAGTGACGAATAGGATCATTTAAAATCCTTGACAAATCCAGAAGATCCAAAGTGGAAAGAAAAGGTAACTTTCGATTCACCTGCGGGTACTGGTGGCTTTGGGGAGGAATCCATGTCGGCAAACCAGTAGACCCATAAGCAGTTTGTATATAATGTGAAGATCCAGGCATATTCGGTGGTGGTTGGATAGGATAGTAGCTCATTGGATTATACCCTGGAATAGGGGCTTGGGTTTGAGCATTCGACCCCCAAATGGGATTAAACGAACCTGGATATGGTTGGCCCATGCTAGGGGGTGTTATGGACGGAGCTGGAAACTGTTTCCCCCTAGTCAATTGAGAAGGATTTTGTATCAGTTGATTCCAATACTGGGCCAAGGATGGAGGTATGATATTCCCATAAGGCGGGGTTTCCCCTCCCATTGAAGGTGGTGTACCAATTGAGGGCAATGTTCCAATTAGCATTTTCCAACTGAGAGGGGGTTGAGTGATACTACTTGGATGAGATTTTCCACCAACCGGAAGCTGATAAGTTGGAGTGAATGACGGAATAGCGCCACTAGGATTAGGATTGCCAGTAGAAGACAAAGAAGGTCCTCCAAAATGAAATTGAGGGAGTGTTGGAATAAAACTGGGAAGAAAGTGCCTAGAAGAAGAAGGACCACTAGGAGAGCCCGATGGAGTTTGCACGGGAGTAGGAATGGTAGAATTCAACGCATGGTATCTAGGTGGTAGTGTCGGATTGACATTGGGCGTTCGTGGTGTGTTGATAGGAGCAAGACTAACCGCAGTAAAACTGGTTGGAACACTCGAAGTAGTTACAAGATGGGCCATTTCGGCAGGGACAGTAAAGTGATAAGCGGTAGTCAATGATACTGTCTCGAAATTAGAGATCTCAAAAATCACAGGGGGGTTGATCTCAGAAATCACAGGTGAACCTGGACCAAAAAGGTCTCGTCGAAAAACACCTGTACACCAAAAAGGATCTTGGCCTTCTATACCAGGAAAGGGTCCAGTCGGAGATCTAGAATACACAACAATTAAGTCTCCGGAAGAGTCTGCTTGCATATAACGTCTCTCAGAATTGGGGTTAAGTCTAAAGTCCTCTCGAGTGTTGGTAATGCAAAAACGTTCTAGAGAGTCAGTGCGTTCCACTTGTGGGGTGGTGACGACTGGGACTTCACTCTGCAGAGGAGAGCCTCTAGGTGTGCTTGTGGGAAAGGGTTGAGAAACTTCCAGACGCTCTGGAGATAAACCCTGCATTCTACGTGAACGACATGGAGGAGATATTGTAAATGAGTGGAAAACTTCACGAAGAAAATCCTATGGTCAACTTCGAGAAACAAACAACACGCGCTAGTAAACAAAATCTAAGAAGCAACACCAAGCAAACAAGACCTTCTAATTTCAAAGCCACTAGTTGGTGATGAAATCCAACGTCGCAACAATGAGACAAGAAGGGGAGGGGCTAGGGTGGAAAAGTTACACTGACGACCTGCTTAACAGACTTACACCCTGGTACAAGATCCCACACATAATCGTGGGTATACCCTCCAAGGAGCACGAGTGAGTTTGGTCAACGTCAATTCCAGGTACCATGAAGACTTTCCCCTCCACAGTCACCTCGGGTAATAACCTAGAAAGATAGGCCACTAAGGTCACCACCAACAACAATAAAGCCTGGGGGAACAGTCGACAGTCCGATCCACATGCAAGGGCAGGGTATCTAGTGCGCAATCAACTCAAAAGGCTTCCACTCATCATTGTGGGTATACCTCCGAGTGATCCCCGTAATACATGCAATCTCTACACTAATAGGGTGAGTAACTCTTTCAATATCAATGCAACCTTGTGCTTGACCCTTGTGTGAGATGGGCTTCCCAGGACAGAATGTTGCAAATGGAATTTAACACTCCCTAACACAAGATTCTATTGTGTGTTTTGTGCTTTTGGAGAGTGTATCTCTCTTCCTACTCCAAAGCGCAAGCCTAGCTAAATTTTGGTGTAATAGAGCCCTAGAAAAGAGTTACTAAATAAATTTTATGATTACGCAGTGTTATTACGAGCTGTTGTTTATTCAAAGGAAACGGAAGTGAAACTTATGTTGTATGACTCTGACCCAACAATGCAAGGATGAGAATGAAATAGATCACTTTGCATTCAATGAATGTTATGTATGGGAGAGAGAGAAATTTTTCCAGATCAACCTTGAACTACAATGAAAAATTCCCTTTAAAATTCTAATGCAACAAATCACTTATCAAATGACAATTCTCTGTGTCTTTTTTCGATAATTTCAACAATCTCAATAATTTGATTTTCAATGTTTTCGAAAACGAAAAAGATTTTTTGAAAGAAATATATTTGTTCACTTTTCAAAAATTATTCACACTATGATAGCGAGAGTACAGAAAATCAAAAGCCAAAGGAATCAAGCAATGATAAAAAACCCAATCCACTCTTTCAATGAAAACAAAAATAAAGAGCAAACCAATATAGTCTTTTCAAATGCAAAAGAAAAATGATCTTTCAAACAAAGCAAATGATAAAAACCAAGAAAACTCAACTTTCAACCGATCACCGTCCCTTAACTAATCAAACACACTCAGATTATGAGATCAAAGAGTATGGTGTTTCCAAGAAAAGTCAAGAAACGAAATTCAAGACAAAAGTGACAAGAAGAGCCTTGAAATCCTAACACTGTTCATGCACGCAAACAAAGACAAGAAAAACATCAATCAAATGTCCAAGAAACTCTTATGAGGAAATCAAACTGATCTGGGCAGTTGAAAATACCAAAAATCAAATCCAAACTTTTGAAAAATTGAGTTCGCAGGCAGGCAATATTACACAGTGCGAGAATCACTGATTCTTGCAGGTGACCCTTGAGCAGGGTGCGAGAAGCTCGCACTGAAACCTAAAGGCAGAGTGCGAACTCTATCAATTCTCGCAGGCTGCAATGAAGTACAGTGCGAGAATGTCTGAACATAATCAAAATTTTGGAAAATGAAGCAAAATTTAAAAAGGCCTCTGGACCCAGAGGGTCTATCAGGATATCCTGAAGACTCAGAGATTGATAGGACAGGAGAAAAGTAAAACCAGAGCAAATGGCCACAGAAAAACACCAAAAACCACAAAGAAAATGGGATTGATCCCCAGTGGAGTCGCCAATTTTGTTATCGAACTAATTTGTAGGTGCGGACACTAATTGATCTCCCTAGATCCACCTGGATCTAGAACAAAACAGGACAGGACAATACTCTTTCCCTAAGTTTTGACTATTGAATTAACTAGGAGGGAGGAATGAATAACATACCTTATTATCACTTCCTAGGGTATTTGTTGCTCCCGCTTCGCTCCAGTGCTCTTGTAAATTCCAGACCAAGACAACACAAACCAACCAAAGTGAAGATCGCACGATATATTCAACAGTTAACCTATGTGTATGATCAAGGAATTACACAATAAAGTGGAAATAGCTTTATGGGAAAGGGACATGCCATTGTATCATATTAATGGAAAGTAAAGCTTACAACCTGAGCCTTG
>SNQJ01S0037073.1:0-21436 GCA_010110895.2 Picea sitchensis | reverse complement strand
ATGAGAATTCCCTCAATATATAGGAGAGAATGAATTAGTTACTTGGATAAGAATGATCCCAAAATATCAGGGAATCCAGTACTAGGATAACCATTCGAATTCCAACCCATCCTTCTAGAAGATTCCTTTCTAGAAACATCGAGAATTCATCTTTTTCCATGCTTTAGGAAGATTTCGCACCCTAGTAGTTCAACACAGTGCGAACTTCTCGCACCCTAGCTTAAGGCAGCCTGCGAGAATGGGTCATTCTCACAGGTAAATGTATTAGCAGCCTGCGAACCTTCTTCAAAAATTATATTTCTGGAAAGAGAAGAAAGTAACTTTTCTCAAAAGAAAGTACTTATGAAGAGCTTGAGTACACCATCATCAATACATCATCATGACGACCAAAATCATGGGTAACATGTGTGGGTATGTGTCCTTCCTACAACATGTTAGGTTTATTTGATGATTTTTGTGACTATGGGTTTTAATTGCCATGGGAGTATTGCAACTGTGGTAATTATGGCATGGCCATCCACTGTATATGTTATGGATATTATTGATTGTGCCATCAAAGATGGTCACGATTTTTTAAACAATATGGTTTTGTTGCAAATTTGATCAATTTATGAGATGAGATCGGGCTTATTGTTGCTACCTCGTTATATTGATTTATAGCCTGACATTTTGGATGTTTTGGACCTATATAGTCACATAAATATTTTGTGTTTTGTCAAATGGTCTGTGTATTCCAAGCATAGTATGAGTTAAAATGGTGATTGTTGTCTATGTGTTTAAATGGCATGTCAAGATCTTTGCAATTAAAATATTGATGGTTGTATTTGGTTGTCCGTTATGTGCGTTGATGAATATCATGCATAGTAGCAGAGATAGACATAGATTCTATGATAGTATAACCTCATTACAATTTAATTATTAAATGAATTAAAGGACAAAATCAGGAATGACTTTTGAGTCTGTATTTGATGATTGAAATAATTCGTGGGCAGTGGTTGATGAAATTGACATTGAACAGAGTGGAAATAAGTTACTGTGTATTCATTTGGGAATTGTTTTAAAATATTAAATGGACAAGGATACGTAACATAACTCTTCTGTAGGTTGTTGTGGGATGCATGTTGTCTTCTTTGGTGACACTATGTTAAAAATATGATTACAAACAGTGAGCAAGTCAATGCACAGAATTAATTGAATTATACACATAAGTTTTCATTTGATCATAGTAATTATTTGGTTGGTGTTATTTCCTTTTACAAAATGGTTTTATGGATTACTTAATTAATTTTATGAACAATATACGCTCTCTTTCCCTTCCATTATTTCTCTTTACGCTAATTACAACCCCATCACCTTCCCACATTCATTTTTCACTCCCTGTTCTAAAATTTGATTATAGTCAAGAAGAATTTTGTATTGAAGAAGCTTGAAATCGCAGTTTCTTGGTTGGATCATTGTGATATTTTCTTTGGTTTGCATTACAGTTGATTGTTTGTTTTCTTTGAGCAGTAACCATGTTTCTTGTCCCCCTCATTTGATCATGTTTCACTCAATACAAACCCCTCACATATCCCAGGATCCTTTGTTCACCCCCTATTCATTGACAACAGTTAAACAATTTATATGGATTGGATTACATGAGTCTGATATGGTGTTGAGACAAAGTCTATTTCATATTTTTAAGGAGTTATCATGTATGGTTGTAAAGGAATTATTTTATAATCAATCATGTATGCAAGAATGCAATTTTTCAGCCGAGGTAGCCATGGCAGAGGCAATCGAGGGAGAGGTAATTGGAACAGAGGCCCAAGAAGGCTAAGATTCTCCATACACTTTGATGCTCACTCGCAAGAGTTAAGGAAGTTGTTTCAAGCTGAATTTTTCAATTGGATTGGGCAAGGAGTGGTCCAACCTAGGCCTGAAAGGCCTTCCTTCCAAGCGCCACAAGCCCCTGGTATTTCAGTGCCCCCTCATGTCTCATTGCAACCCGAGGTTCCCGAAAACAACATATGGAAAGAGATTCTCATTCTAGCAGTCTCCCAACATCATGGCTGGCCCAATTTATCCTTACCTGCTCCCCCACCTAACAATCATATTCCCTAAGAAACCCCTACCCACTCACCAGTGCAATCCTCCCATGCTAGAAAAATATTGAAATTTGAGGCCCACCATGCCCTGACAAAGGAAAATCCACTGTTGCCCCTTCCTCACCCTCCAATGGCTGTGATAAATCCATGTCTTCCTGGATGCATTTGAGGGACAATTGTTCGCATGTGATCAGCGAGATTAGGCCTAAAGGCTCAGCGCAGACAAAGGCAAATTCAGAGAAATCAAAGGGTGACAACAACAATCAAGGAAGGATTGCATCTCAGAGTGGAAAATATGGTTTTTGAGTGTTATTTTATTATTGTTGATGACAGTTGACTTCAGAAGTTTTTTGGACAACATGTTTTCTTTGGATATATGAGTGACATATTTTTGAAAATAATTTCAAATATCAATGAGATAAATTGTCAAATATGAATGTGATGATGGGAATCACAAGGAGGGGTGTTTTGTTTAATTAAATAGTTATGTTATGATTGTTAAGAACTAAAGGGAGTCACAAGGGGTCCCACCTAATAGTTATTATTTATTTATAACCCTTATTATGATTCCCACTTTTCCCCCTAACTAAAAAGTTGGTTGAGTTTTAATTAACTTAACTAATGAGGTAATTCAACCAATTCAACCAATTCTAATTTTCTTAAGGGCAAAAGGAAAGGGAGGAACAAAAGGAGGATAGAAGGAGAAGCATACTAAGGTTTTCTCTTTGAGTTTGTGTTGAGATAGTTCAGTTTTCATTCATTCCTTAATTGATCATAAGCCTAATTCTTTTTTATGATAGAAGGGTCTTATTAAAGACAACAATATTCAGGGCTAAATTACATCGTTCAAACACTTGTTTTTCAGAGGTGTTGATCTATCTTTGATAGTCTGTGTAGACTTGTATTTTTGTGAATTAGTTTTCATGACTGACAAAGGCTATTGTGTAGAGTTGAGTGGGCAGAAATCTGTGGCAAGTTGATCCAGCTTTTAGAGTTCAGTTTTGATTTTCTGTCAGAGGTCCTTTTGTATGTTTCATCGGGGACGTCTAAGTTTGACTTTGGTCCAAAACTTCTTCACAAAATTTTGTAAAGAGAATGGCTCTTTGATGAATTGGAATGAAATAAAGGATTGATTTATGTCTCATCTGTCTTGATTATCATCTTGGTGTCTTTACTTATGTCTCTACATTTATTTTAGCAACTGTCATATTCAGAAAATCATATTAATAATGAATTTTTCAGCAAGCTTTTATTTATAAAAAGACTAGCCTAAGCACTTGTAATCAATACTTGTGAGTTAGGATATTATTTTTTATGGCTATAAAAATAGGGTGATATTCCCGTCTATTTTTCTTTAGCCAAGTAGAATCTGAAAATGCTTGAGTAAGATCATTTCAGATATTTTTCTCAACAAAACTCACTATTTATTTTTTAGTAAACACATATTTTAAATTAACTATTTTTCCACTCATTGTCGTATGTAGCTACCTACACATGTATATAATCATATATTCATACATTGATCCAGATTTTATGAGAAGAACGAAATGAATACATCATATTAAAATATGCTTAACATAGAACAATAGAGATATAGTAAAATTGGTTTTATATTCAATAACGAAATAAGTTGAAACTGTAAAATGTTGCGGAAAACAAGCTTGATGGAATGGTGACGACTTATCTCTGAGAAGAGATGTGACGGTTGTGCTCATTCGAAAGAATATGATTACAATGAGGCTCTGAAGGCCTTTTTACAATAAACAGGAATGTCAAAAACCCTAGACATCCAAAAACCTAACCCTAGGAGATGAAGCACCAAAAGTCATGTGGGCCTCATTTGAGTAAGTCAATACATCAACTTCCCAGGGTCATAACTTTTGCATATGATCTTCGTTTTAGGCGCACGATAGCCTATTGGAAAGGTATCATCGAGGAGATTAATTTTGGGGTATCAATCATCCATTCAACTATAATTGAGAATCTTGATCCCAAAAAACCTTCATTTAGGCCCTCAAAATGGCCCAAGAACTTAAAACTGCTAAAAATAGTAAATTGCCAAAATTGCCAGAAAACTGTTTTGAGAAAGTTGGAAAAGGTGGATGGCCACCAATATCCACCTGGATCAATTCTCCCTCCTTAGGAAGCAATGGTATCCATTTCATTGAGTTCCCCCATCAGATGAGGAAATTTCTATTGAATTTGGCCATGGGTGAGCCACTTTCCTTGGTGCAGGAATTGCCCTACTTTGATGACTCGATAACGATGCATCCTTTGTTGTCAAGTTCCTTTGATATATGTGTCCACAATTTTATCACTGGATTCCTGTTGCATTCATTCAAGTTTGAGCTCTGTTGGTGTCAACTTCTCTACTATCTCTGAGTTGTCCAATAATGGTGGGAAATATGGCTGAAGGAGAGTTACGTTGAAGACTAGGTACAGGCCAAGGAAAGGGGGAATGTTGAGCTCAAAAGCATTGTCACTCACAACCTTGGTGATGGTGTACAATCCATAACAGAGTGGGAGAATATTCTGATGGGGCCCTCTAAGGCATTCTTTGTGAAAGTGTAACCAAACTTTGTCTCCCACCTAAAACTTATGTGGCACCCGATGTTGATCATGGTGTTGATTATACTTGGAATTAGACTTCTATATAATATCCTGAACCTGTTGGAATATGTGTTGGATCTGCTCAATGAACTCGGTGGCTTTGTTATCTTCTGGTGTAGTAAGGGAAGATTTGACCGAGGTGGTCACCAGGGGTAGTGCAACATCCATGGGGCCTAGTGGTTGGAATCCCAACCCCACCTGAAAGGGGTTGTGGCCAGTTGAGCTATGTTGGGCTCGATTGTAGCTATGCTGGACATAGGGAAGATTCTCATCCCATGTGTGGGGGTGTTTTGAATTGTACATGCACAGGATATGTATGATCATCTAATTGACAACCTCAGTTTGGCCATCTGTCTGGGGGTGGAAGGCAGTGGATTTGGTGAGCTTGGTATCTAGCAGTGACCAGAGGCTCGAACAGAATGTGTTGAGGAATCGACTGTCGTGTTCAGAGATAATGGTTTGTGAGATCCCAAAATGTACCCATACTTGTTCAAAGAACATCTTGGCAGTGGCTTCTACTGTGATGTTCTTCTTGCAGGAGGCTAGAATCGCCATCTTGGAAAAGCGATAAAAACCACAAAAGCACAATCATTTCCCTCTTGGTGGACAGGAGGCCTGACATGTAGTCCATTGAGATGTATTCCCACAGCCTGTCAAGAGTAGGAAGAGGGGTGTAAAGACCCTATTTCTTAGTGGTCAGTTTGGAAATAACGCAGGCAATGCAGGACCTTATATACTTGCTGACATCGTGTCGAAGTTTTGGCTAGTAGAAATGTTTCTACAGCACTTCCATTGTATTTTCAACACCAAAGTGTCATGCCACCCGACTGTAGTGAGATTCCCAAATCATCTTCTCATACTCGCTTGATGGAACGCAAATATGGCCCAGACGACACAAAAACCCATCTTGAAGATGGAAATTAGCGACCACTGAGTTCGCGCCCAACATTTGGTAGGTGGTGGATAAGTCAGAGTCTGTCTTGTAAAGGTGGGGCCATCTAGAGGTCTCGTAGCCACAAGAGTCTAGCACCGTGGTGAGTGTCGTGACTGGAGGTCGGCTGAAGAAATCAGCAACTCAGTTGGTACTTCCTATTTTATACTTGATGTTGATGTGGAACTGTTGTAAGTATGTGGACCACTTCTGATGGCGGTCATTCTGCAATTTTCCTTAGGTCTAGTGGCTTGTGATCAGTGTGGATGAATGTCTCCTTCCCAATAATGTAATGTCTCCACTGGCAGCAGGCTTGCACAATGGAGTATATTTCTTTGTCATAAGTAGGGTACTTACGGATAGCATCTGACAATGTCTCACTATGATATGCCACAGGGTGGCCATATTGAGTTAGAACGATGCCCACAACATAGTCTGAAGCATCTATCTCGATCTCAAAGGGATGTTGTAGGACCGGTAATGAAAGTACTGAGGATGAGCACAAATGATTCTTCAAGTCATCAAAGGCTTTTTGTTGGGATAGACCCCACACAAATTTTTCCTTACCGCCACCCCTAGTTACTTGGATGAGGGCCAATGCGATATGAGAGAATCCCAACATGAACTTGCAATAGAAATTAGTGAGGCCCAAGAAGCTCTAAAGTTTAGTGAGTTTGGTTAGGGCTGGCCAGTCACGAATGACCTAGTTCTTGGCTGGATCCACATGCACACCATGTCGATCAACGATGTAGCCTAAGTAATGGACCTTATCCATGCCGAAGGAGCATTTTTCCAAGTTTGCATATAGTTTGTGTTGTTGCAGGGTGTGTAGAACCTACTGAATATGCTACAAGTGTTCCACCCAAGTCTTGTTGTAGATGAGAATGTCATCCATATACACCACTACAAAAGTATTGGTGAAAATTCATAGGATATCATCCATCATCCTCATAAAATTTTTTGGAGCATTTGTCAAACCAAAGGGAATAATATCCATTCAAAAATACCCTCTTTTGACTTGAAGGTGGTCTTCCATACATATTTTTATTCTATTGGGACCTGGTGGTAGACAGACTTCAGATCAATCTTACTGAATTATTTGGCCCCCATGAGCTAATCAAGGAGGTTGTCGATTCGAGGAATCAGGTATCGGTTTTAGACTGTGATTTTATTCAAAGCCCGGTAATCAATGCAGACTCGCCAGGTCCCATCTTTCTTCTGCACCAGCATGATTGGGCTCCCACAAGGTGATGAGATGGGACATATGTGCCCCTTGTGGAGCAGTTCTTGGATCTTCCTCTTGATCTCCTCATTTTCTAACAAAGAGCGGTGACAGACTATCCCATTGGGTAGTGGTGCGCCTGGGGTCAGATTGATGGGATTCTTTACCTGAAAGTGTAGAGGTACCCCAGTAGGAGAGGAGAATATATCTGAGTATTCTTCCACAACCTTATCCACTTGCTTCTATTGTGTGGAGATATCGGAAACAGAGGCCCTAGATGTGGCTGCGATCTTTCACTCACTCTAAGAGAAAATCATGAAGAAAAACAATTTCCTGGTCTGAGCGATGACCTTCCTGCATTTCTTGGCAGAGATCAAGGAAATAACACTAGGAGGGACTGCCTCGAGTATCTTGTACAATTTCTTGTTCAAAGTAATATTAACACTACGAGGCCTAGACTCATATACAATATGATGTTTCTATAAATAAGGTTGGCCCCAAAGAACATTACAAACTTTGAGAGGAGCAACATCACACAATACCTCATCTTTGAAGGACTTGATGCCATACGACATCCGACACTGTTGTCTGACATCGAGATCGCTTCCTTGGAGGAGCCATCCAATGGTGTAGGGTTGTGGGTGCGGCATTGTCAGCAGGGCCATCTGCTTGATGACCTCTGCTGAGATGAGGTTCTTATGGCTACCTCTATCAACGATGAAGTGAAGTGGGGTTCCTTTTACTCACATATGTGAATGGAAGAGACGCTCGCCTTCTTTAGGCTCATCTGGCTCACTAGGATGGAGCTTGGTGGTAGAAATGGAAGCATTGGGTTCTGCATCAATGATATGTCTTCCCCTTTCTGGGTCGGACTTGGAGTCAGAACCCACATCTGATTTAGAGGCTTTCACTTTGGCCACCAGCAACTACTTTGAGCAACAGTCAGCAGTGTTATGCCAAGGGATCTTATGGAATTCGCACCACTTCTTGGTATCTTTCTTTGTCTTTCTGGTTTCCTTCTTTGATTTTGGCTTGGACTAGTTGTCCTGATATTGTCCATCTTTTCTCTGTACTTTGTTATGTGGGTTGGGGCTGCCCCTTCTTGAATTTTACTATGAGGGATTCCCATGCCCAAATTGTTGTGTCTTTTGTTTGAGCTTCTGCTAAATTTTGACGGCATATCAGTAGGTCGCACCCAAGGACGAGATGTCCAAAAATTCTATTTCGATATGGATGTATCTATGTCAAGCACCATGATACTTGAGCACCAGATGTCGCTCTGAATATTTGATACCCAACTTGGTGCACAATGTATGGAAGATATTTGTGAATTCTGGCACTGCTTGGTCTCTTTCTTTTCGTAGTGTGGTCTATTTGGTATACAGGCCATCATAACTTATGACAGGGTAATATTTTTCCTTAATAGAATCCCTGAAGGATTCCCAGGTGGCCGCGACTATAAATAATGAGGGTTCCTCTATTTCGTTTTGCTCACAGAAAGTTTCCCACCAATATTTAACTTGGAGAACGGCTTTGAGGAGTGCAAAAGTAATATTTTCTCTATTCGAAAAGTTATGGACATAAAAATACCCTTATAGTAGATTCAACCACTTGTCTACAACATTTGTGTCTATCTCACCTTCGAATATAGGAATATCGAATTTGATTTTTACCTTGAAGGGGGTGGTGCCTCCTCTCGAGGAAGATGTGTCACCTATTGGTAGTTGTCGAAGGATTTGTGCGAAACTATCCATCATATCATTCCTCTGTTGCATGAGGACTTCCTCAATAAAAAAAATTAAAGTATCTCATGTCTCATCATATTTCTTTTCTCCTTCCATGAGAGGTCTCTTGGGCGTGCGAGAGATTTTGTACTCAAGAGAAACAAACTCGAGACCCAATTCTTTGTACCCTAACCTCGTTGGGGACATGCATTAAGATGGCAAGGAGTAGACTGTTATGATACCATTGATCCAGATTTTATGAGAAGAACTGAATGAATACATATTATTAAAATATGCTTAATACAGAATAAAAGAGATAAAGTAAAAATGGCTTTCTATTCAATAATGAAATAAGATGAAAATGTAAAATGAAGCGGAAAACAAGCTTGTTGGAATGGTGGCAGCTTATCTCTGAGAAGAGATGTGACGGCTATGCTCATTCACAAGAAGATGATTAAAATGAGGCTCTGAAGGCCTTTTTACAATAAACAGGAATTTCAAAAACCCCAGACATCCAAAAACCGAACCCTAGGAGATGAAGCGCCAAAAGTCATGTGGGCCCTGTTTGGGTAAGTTAGTACATCAACTTTTCGGGGTCGTAACTTTGCACATGATCTTCGTTTTAGGCGCACGATAGCCCATTGGAAAGGTATCATCAAGGAGATTCATTTTGGGGGCTCAATCATGCATTTGGATATAATTTAGAATCTCTATCCTGAAAAACCTTCATTTAGGCCCTCAAAATGGCCTCGAAAGTTAAAACTGCTAAAAATAGTAAATTGCCAAAAAACTGTTTTGAGTGAGTTGGAAAAGGTGGGTGGACACGGATATCCACCTGGATCACACATTTATTATTATTTTTTATTCCTGTTCACACATGCCAAGGCTTTCATTAGATACAGGAGTTTAAGATAGGTCTTAGCCATAGTTTTGTACATGGTCGCAACAATCACTTTACTATTTGTCTAGAATAGTTCACATAAGGCTGATATCCCTTTTGGCCCTATATTTTGAGCCTAAGCTCTAATACCAAATGTAGCACCCCTCTACATGATGCTAAGAAATTAATCATTCATTAAATAGATACACAATAACGATTGTTTTAGAATAATTTCATTGATTTTCATTTACACAATTCTTCTACATTTGTTCAATGATAAATATAAATAACATGATGAATTAAGTAATATGTTATCTCTAAGATTTAAAACTTAAAACAATATATATATATATAACAAAACACCATTGAAGAATACCTCCTCCTCGGTTTGTTGAATCTCATCAGTTGAAATGTAATCATGGGTTCTTTCAAGCATTCTTTTCCCACTTGCCCAGAGTGAAACAACGGAATCCTCCCAACCAATTAGGAGCCTATATGGCTTCCTAGATCCAAGAGACCGTTCGATTTATTGGCCCTCCTTGCCTGTGACTCCAAGAACAACAAATCACATATGCTCTAAGAAGACTATCAAAAGAATTATATCTTCCAAGAATTTCACAACCTCTCATCCTCCCCTTCCTCACCGCCTATTCTCCATATTTATCAATTTTTCATACACCCTTTCCCAAGTCTCCTCAACCACCATCAGTATTAGCCATAAACCTCCCTTATCTAGATTTTTGGGAAAAGTTTAAAATAAAATTAAAATATAAATGACTTGCATTAAACAACAATAAATAAAATACAAAGCCTTTTTTCTCATGCTAGCTAATAAATGAAATTTGACAATTTTCCCAAAATGTACATGACAACCCATCATGATCATTTAATTCATCATACCAACCATCAATCAAAGTCAAAGAAGGTATTTAATGCTTCTAGATATTTTGTATGCAATATAATTTACATAGTCAATAAACATTCAATTAAATAGTTAATAATCTATTTTAATAATTAATACATTAATTAATTGTACTAGTGTACATGTGTAGGGTATGTGTGTGTAGCTAGCAGACACATATATCATGCATGTACTAATGATAAACAACCACTGCCTCTAATGCATATTTCATATATGATCACACCAAGACATGTAGGACAATAGATCAAGTAATGCATCATTTAATAATCTTAATGAACAAAATTACACCAATTCATCAATAACTCATTGTCACACTTAAAATATCAATAGGAAATCAAAAGAGAGTTTTAAACATGGTAGGAACCAAGTGAGTAAACAATAGTGGCATCTCTAATCCCAAATCAATATTCTCAACTAACATCGAAGCATCCTTCCTTCCTAACCTACTTCCATCCTATCCTTTCCCCTGTTGGAATAAGCTGGAGTGTCAACTATATTGACCTAACTCCAGATAGAAACCGTAATCAAAAATTTCATACATCTCGACTAATATTCCCCAACATGAAACTAGTAATTTCCATCACACGTCTAGGGGAACATGACTTCACAAAACCCTCCCATGACTCTAGGTTTCGAAGGATAAATGATGGGCAATACCTCCACCCCTCCTCATAGAACTAGGGTCAACACCCTACATCAATCCATATTGTGCAAATATTGTTCTTAGAGTCACTTCATCAAACAACCACTCTGGGCAAGTAGTGCATCTTGTCAAAACCATTCTCGCCACAGATCATAGAAATATTTCGAATCATAAATTAAATAATAAGTACAACTTATAGGATACAATATATACTTGATGTCTATGACATCTAAGTTACCTCGACACTGTAGTCATTTGGCTATCACATAGCTCATCAAACGGTAGGTTAGTTCACCAATAACTCATATCCATGCATATACATCATATTTTCATATGAGGATAAATATCTGTATTGACATTCAATTAAGAAATGCAAGTCTATTTTTATCATGTCTTGCATCTATTATGCATTCACAATAGAACTTGAACTAGTATCAATGGACCAAAATTCCATATTTAAATTTGCATGTTTGAACATTCTCATAACTACAATAATTATTACCATATAATAATAAAAATATCATTATGCAACACACAAATAGGTCCCAATATACACATCTCAAATGTCTATATCAAACTAACTAAGTCCAAATAGTTACTAATCAATGAATTACCAAGATGAATAAAATCAAAGTTCTAATTGTCTAAGGTCAAAATATGGGTCGTTACATCAAAGGAATCTTGGTGGGGACGAGAGGCCATGACGGATCATAATGCACCGGGTCATTCATTAATCTCGAAAAATCTGGCAGATTAAGTGTCGCCAAAAAAGGGTGTCAAGGTTGTGGCATCTAATCCCATGCTCCCGGTAAATATTGGTGTTGAGGGATTGTATACCACCGAAGGTTCTCATATACACCATGTCCCAGTCTGGTAGGGAAATATCCTCCTCCAAAATGATTCATAAGAGGTTGTATGTGCACCATACCTGTAGGGACGACATAATGAGGGTTATAAACATTGCCTCCGGCTGGAGTGGCTCCGAACTGGGGGTTTCCCATAGCATGCAACTGACTCCCTCTGGGTGGAAATTCAGAGGATAGAGGTGGATTTGTCATAAAAAATGTGTTTGTCATATTCAGCATGGAGGAGGAAGGGGGAAAGGATGGTATATAAGAATTATCTTGTACTCCCAATTGAATACTCCATCCAGGATCATTGAGACTAGGATTAGACCTAGGAGGAAAAGGAGGTTGGCTTCCAACTGTAGGATTCGTTTGGGGAATATGAGCTCCACCAAATGAGAGAGGAGTATGCAGAGGATCTATGCCCCTAGGTCCAAGACTAGGATTTGCATTATTCACTGGAATGGAGGATGAAAGTTGCAATGTCATATTTGGCATACCAAAAGAGAAAGGGTTAACTTGAAAGGGTTCATTACTATGGGTTGAGTAGCAACCATAGGCTGAATAGGAGTAAGGACGGGAACCTCTGGCACTATGACTGTAGCGGTTGAAGGAGTCAAAGGAGTCCCATTAACTAAAATAGTTATAGGAGTCGAAGGAGTCTCATTAACTACAGTAGGTATAGGAGTTGAAGGACTCCCAGTGTCGTTTGGACTTGACTCGGTACTCATAATTGTATAATCACAAGTTTGGTAAGTGGAGGTATGTGTACCATGTTTAGTAACTTTACGCCTTTTAGAAGGGAAAGACTCAAGATGTGGTGGTACCTTTAACAAACAATCAGACCTATGAGGAAGTTGGTTTGGTTCCACGATGACTCAAGACTCGAGATATAAAACCAAATATTAGGGCCAACTAACAATCAAAGAGCACACCAAAATAAACAAAAAAGACAAATGCGCAAAAGCAGGATATTGTAGCTAAAAAGGGACCTCCCTCACTAGAGTAGGTATGCCTTGCCCAAGAGGGGCCTAAGACACCCTTCAAAAGATTGGAGGTATCAGAATCAGTTATAAGGGCCCTCATGGGCTTAACAACGCATTCAGTCAAATCCCCCCAGAGAGGTAATCCTCCATAAAGGCAGGTGTGTTGTTCAATCCTTATCTAATTCAAGGTACCTGCAAAATAACCCCTGCAAGTAACCTATGTGGATACCTATGTCAAGCAACTGGAGCCACCACAATATAACCAATGTGTAGGCGAACAATCGTAAGTCACGTCCATTGTATGGGTAGGGTAACAAAGCCCGAAATATTGAAAGAAATGCCTCTCATGGAGGTAAAGGTACTAGCAAGACCCCCAAATATGAATAGATCCCTAGAAATATCTCTGACGCTAAGAAGGTATTAGAGGGATATCTCTGTAACCAACTTCACATGACCTCGTGCTTAACTCTGGTGTGAGCAGAGCGTCCTAATGTCACTAATTACACAATGGATTTCACCACTCCCTGGTCAGACACATATGTTTAGATTAATAGCCTTGGAGAAGTTTACTCACAAAATCATATTCCAAGGCCATATATCCTATGCTTGTTTGTGTACTCTGAAAAATAAAATCGTTTCTAATCAATTTTAGTTAATCAACGTTACTTTTAATGGATTTGTTTACTCAAGAGATGTGGTCATGAAACTGATGATATTATGACTCAGCATATCAAAGAAATGAATATGAACATAATGTTAATTCCTAATCTTTAATTCTCAAAAGATGGTAATATTTTTAAAATGCAACTTTCAATGTAACCTCTACAATTTCAATAAAAATGCAATCTTTCCACATGCATCAAGATCAATACTAAGTACCCAAAAGAGCAAATGTCGTAATGCAAAATGTGCAATTTTTTTTGTATTTTTGATATAAAGAAAAGAATATGCAAGGATTGAATAACAACTTCACACACAAACCTTACTGCAAGCAAAAAGAGACAATCCAAGTAGGATACTAAGAAGCAAACAATCAAACCAAGGTGCAAGGAAAACCAATGAAAAATATGATAAGAAAGGGTATCGGCTGAAATTCAACAATAATAAGGTTTCCTATCACTTTGTAAGCACTCAACAGTTAGGACAAAGACCCAAGAAGACTCAACAACCAACAAAACTCACCCAACAAACACCAAACTCAACTAGTAAGCCAAAAAGTTGATGTACGCGACTGTTTGAGAAAAACTCGTGTATGCACGCACCCTATAGAAGGACATCTCGCGTATGTATGCATATGTCAAGGGAAAACTCGTGTATATGTAGTAAAACACTGCCAGGGCAAGGATTAGGCCAAGAAACTCAGATGCAAAGTAAAAATAGGTTGTCAAGCAATCAAGAGACAAGGAAACACAGGCTAATAGAGAGAAATTCAAGGAGAAAAAAACTCCAAACCCCAAAACAAAAGATCATATTCCCCAGTATGGTCATTGATTTTGTTATGAGGAAAATATCTCTAAGGAATGGGGTAAACCACAACAGATGAAATGACTACAGAAATCAACTATAATCCCAAGTATTCTATATAAATGAAAATGCTAACAAGACAAGATCAAGAACCTACCTCGTCCAAACGTTCGATGAATACCACCATTGAGGATATAACTCAAAGCTTTATACCCACAACTTGTCCTCAACAACCAAGATACACAAGCATATGGTGATAATATATAATGTTAGCATATAAAATAGCATAATCCATTAACATTCATGACAAATACGCCCATGGAATAATAATTAAAATATTTGCAAGATATCAATTGGACGAGAAATGAGTATTTCTATTAAAATAATCAACAAAAGTAGATAGGTAACAAACTTCTGTGTCATCACATCTTAGAACCGACAAACTAAGTCCCTTCCAGTTGGGCCTCCACCACTTCAATCCTCCACCAAAGTAAAGTTCATATAAAGGAGACAATGAGGTTGTCCATCAAAGAAGGAAGATCTTGGGGGCTGAACAATGAGTTCAGACTTTAAAGGATAAAGGGATGCAGATTCAATGTGAAGTGAAAATTTCTCCAGAGAATCTTTGCTCTCAAAAGTTGAATTCTCTCCCTCTCCACGACTTGGATATGGCTCAATTTATAGCCTTCAAGTGAACTAAAGGGCCAATTCATAAAGTTTCCAGTATATGGAAGGTCAAGGATCATGGATCTCGTGACGTGACATGGAAACCCGACACAATTTTTAATTTTGAGCACCAAACCCAATGTATGCAGGCTGTAGTGGTGCAACCTGCGTATACGCATGTTGTCTAACTGGTATGGCACATATATGTGGAAAAATATGATTTTTTGACTCTTGAAGGTACAAAAGGGGACTTCAAGTCTGCATAGGGAAATGGAAAGGCCATCCAAGCAAGTTGCATAGGGTGAAGCAAAATTTTCTATAAAAAATGTATAAATGTAGAGAATCCCACTCTCGACCAACTATATGAAAAAATAATAATTGAATATCAATAATTAGCTATCATTGGAAAAGTTTAATATAGTTGATGGAATCAACATAAATGAATGATTATGATAATATAAAATTCAAAAATTAAATGTATAATATATTAAATGTACAACATTTAATTACCTTTCATGGTCCTCATTCTACCTTTCCCCAACAGGACCTCCCCTTCAAATTTGTTGATAGAGTCAAGATGCCAAATGCAAGGCACATTCATATTTTCTGCTAATTTAGGAAGATATTGACTAATATAAACCATGCATTGATATACCATATAACCCTCCACCATAGAACCCTCAGGACGTTCTCTTTGTCTAGCAAAATCCTTCAATGACTTCAACTACCTTTCCACCATCCACATAGACCTTGTGTGTGTTGGTCCACATAATTCAATCTCCTCAACTTGGTGTATGAGGTAGTGTTCTTGTGCATTGAAAAATGTTGTAGGTAGATACTTCTGCATTTGACACATTAGTCGGAGAATTTCTCTCTTCTAATACCTTATATATTGTTTATGGATTTCTTTAGATGAAATCCACCTACAAATGGTGCAAGAAAACAACATGTTTAAACAATATCACGACACATATAAAATTGCAGATAAAACACAATATGTCAATAAATTTTGCTACAAATCACTAAAGAAACATTTTCCATATAAAAATGCATTACTTACCTCGTGCATTTTCCAAGATCATATATAACTTGTTTTATGTTGTTGTCAAAGCTATCTGGGAGAGATAGAGGTAGAACATACTATAACAAAAAGCAAATCATTAATATTTATTTCCAAATAAGAGAAAAAATTACTAAAAGGATGTATACCACTATGTTAATATACCTAATAATTACCTTAATCAATGTATTCTAGTCACTTGTTTTAACCCTACCAAAATCACCTTTTTTCGTTAAGATATTTTGTGTTTTCGACGAAAACCCCATCAGAAACCTAATTTTCCAAATGATCTCTTTTACAACATTGCTTTGTTGCTCTATCAATAACCATGGAAAACTAATATTTTGTTCTCAACCATCATCATTAGAATTAATAATCACACTTTGCAATGCGTGATTAGCTTCCTAGATGTCACAACAAATCTTTCTAATTCTTTCTCTGTCAGCCCTTCCATCTAAGATTCATCATAACAATTCTATTATATTCTTCCTTATATGCATTGTATCAAACAGATGAAATATTTGTAGGTTCTCGTAGTAGGAAAACCTACTGAATTGTAAGGGGTAACTTTGCATTCCTCGTGGAATCCCATTCGTTCCTTAAAAACACTCATGAAACATAAACGAAATCACATTAACACTAATTAATCAATATAGCTAGGTACCACGCTGAACAAAATTCACTGAAAAAAATCATAAGATCTATATATATGGTACATAAACAATTTGCATACCTTGACGATTTCTATTATATTCCAACTTCCATAGGTGAGGTGTCATTCTTCGTGGTTTTTTTCCGTTCTCTTCTTTACCATTGAATTTTGTTTTCTCGGTAGTTCGATAAATATGGTTCTTAGGCAGAAAGTGCCTATACTCATCAAACACCTCCTCTCTTAAACTTCTTGAACGACGATATTTTATCCTAGGAACACAAACTGGACATGCGAATTTACCCATTTTTGAATACCTACAAGATATATGAATTAATGTAGAAAATTAGGATTACAAGTTTAAAAAATGCATGATATTTTCAAAAAATTATATAATATTAAAGAACAACAGAAAGTTACATACCACAAAAATGTTTTAACCCGGAAGCATAATGAATTGTCCATGCAAGTATTCCATGGAATTGAAATCGTTTTTTCCCTATTGGTCTAGAGATGTCATACATAGTGATGACAACCCATAACTTCAACAACTCATCGATAAGAGGCTGAATATATACATTCATATATTTAACTTGGTACTTACCTAATTGTTTCAACATACATTAATTATATTTAGTTATACGTCCTTATATATAAAGATATAATTATCATGCATAAAACAAAGAAATGAAATATTATGTCATACTTTCAAGTAAATAAAGACAAGTTAATTAAATACCTAGAACAATCATTTCCAACATTCTGTGCTCTCTCTTTATCGACATCCAAGGAGGAAGGTTATTGTTTATAACAAAAATGGGCCACAATGAGTAAGTAGAACGAATCTCTCCAAATGGATTGACACCATCAGTTGTCAATGAAAGACTAACATTACAAGGTTCTTCTTTAAAAAATGACCATTTTTCTTTGATGTTCTTCAATGTGATACCATCTGCATGCATTCGAAGAACATTGTCTTCAGTTTTGTTCTTTGCATGGAAATCCATAAACTGTGCTATACTTTGGCACCTGAACAATTGTTGGAAACATGGAATTATGGGAATATAACGAAGAACTCTGCGAGGCACCTGTTTTGTTGCTTGATCATTTCAATATCTATTTATTTGACATTGTATACATTCATTTTTTGATGCATATTTTCCATAGTATATGATATGATCATTAGTACATGCATCAATAACTTGATACTCCATTCTAATTTCTTTCATAATTAAAGATATTTCTCGATATGTGCATGGTAAAATATTTGACGGTGGTAATAGAAATTCACCTAACAATCTACACCATTCAAAAAAATAAGTCAATGTAAAAAATATTAATCATAAATATCACATCCCTACTTTACGAATTAATTAACAATAACAATATAGAAAAATAGTCAACCTTTATCTACATGTCAGCATGACATAAATAATACATTACATACCTTAGGATATGTGTGAGACAAGTATTTGATAAACCATTAAAAACCTTCATGTTCACAAAGAACAATATAGCAAATAGAAAATTTGTTGTTGAGTCTTCATAAAGAGGTTGCCATGACTTCTCGAGTAGAGGATCAACATCATGAATATCATCTTGGTTTTCCTCATCCATTGGGGAAAATGTGTCTTGGATCAATCTATGTATCTCATCTTCCTGATTTATATCAATAACATTATTTTCATCCATATCATCATTAAGAACTCGATCTTCAATATTTTGACTCCATGTTCCTCACCTTGTAAGGTAGTATTTCTGATACTACTTGGAAAATAACTCTCTGACAGTTGACATTTTGGGGGCATTGTCTTTATATTTACAAACAATATATTAAAATTAGTGTGTATAGAACATATATTAAAACGATAAAACATTTGACAAATACATGACATGATCATTATTACAAATGATACATTATATATTGAATAATGTCTTAACAAGCGATGATATTCATAACCCCCTTCAACGTGCCCCTTCTCCCTACAATGTTTTTTAGTTGTTATTAAAATTCTTCTTGTTTGCAAGCCCCTGCAATCATTGCAAGGGAAATAACATTTTTCATCCTCCTTCGCCTCCAATGCCACTCTAAACTGAGCAAGCCTCCTTGCATTTTCATTCACAGTATATTAATTTGACGTGGTAATTTCCTATAAGAACCAATTAAATTTTGTTAAAACATTGAAAAAAAAATAAATTAAAATTTCATATACTTCGAGGTCCAATCATAGGAAATATATGTTGCAATGCTAAATTTTGAAATAATTATTAAAAAGAATTAATTTAAAAATTCATATACTTCGGCGTCCAATCAAACGAAATATATGTAGCAACATAAATTAAAAAAAAAAATGGTTAAAACATTCATGTTAAAAAAATTTGAAATTAAAATTTCTTAACATAACTTTATATTAAAAGACACGGAAAAATTAAAAATACTAACCTTGCAAGTCTAAAATTTGAGCTATGTAGATCCAGAATTGGATGTGTTAAACTAGTAGGTGACATAAAAAATCAGATCTGAAACAATCACCAACAAAATTTTCGCAACTATAGCAAATTTGTCGAAATTTTTCTTAAGGACATGTATTTACAGATCGATTCTCGTCGATATAGCGACGAAAATAAATGAGTTGACCTCGAAAAAAGTCAATACTCGTTGCACTACACGTGTGGTTCGCACGTGTGGCACAAGTGTCAATATAGCGACGACAATTCGTGGATATAGATATAATTTTCTGCAACTGTCGCTATAGCAATGAATGTTGGGGCAAAACGAAAAAAAAAATAAAAGAAAGACAAAATTTTAATGCATTTTTCCACGAATTATATAAATGTGGAAATATTTCGTCACATTTGCGTCCCATATATACTGGTGTCATACTGCATTCCCTAATGGACATATTTTTAATCGAAGTCACAAAGAATCTGATGGACATCGATTCTCCAAAAAGAATAATATGGAATCGAGGAATTAACTCAAGTCTATATTCTCTGGTGTTTGCACAAATAATTTCTTTTAACCTCAACCCCTCCCCCAATTATCATTCTATGTTATGATAGGGAGGGATTGACAATGTCTCTTCTTTTATGTTTTGAGCATTAGTCCATACACAATAGTAGAAGGAACAATCAATAACATCTTAAAAATTAACATGTAAATTCATAATGAGGAGCTTTATTGTAAGGTTGCAAGTTGCACATACATGGGGCTACTTATAGCATAATGATTCTCTTGTAGTGTCTCTTTCTCTAATTTACAAATAACTAGAGGCAAAAAGAAGCACATAAGTGAGAAAATACATTATGATAAGTTATGACACTATAAATAGAAGGTATATCTATGAAACATTTGGACTTCAAAACATTGTGGAATATAATTGGACCTTAAAAAGTTAGTGGAACATACTTAACAACAACACACTATCAAAAAAAACACTCTACTTTTATTTTGCAACATTTCTACATTGTATTGTCTTCCATGTTTCCATCCCTTAATTCTAAGATATGCTAGTATAATATCATGGAAACCTTTAATTTATTATAATAACAAAAAATTTAGTAATAATAACATCTTAAATGTAAAATTAAATATTAAACTCACATAATTTGTTGTATCAAACTTTAAATAGATTTATGTATTCATTTAGTTGTTAATGGAAAGTGAAAATAGTCATCACTAATTGTAAAATGTAAAATGATTCATAAAAAGTCAATATTATTTATAGGTAATNAAAACAAAAAATTAATAATAATATTTTTTAAAAAACATTCTAATAAATTGTGAATGCATAGAAATCAAAAAAATAAAAAAAACCATTAAAATCTTTTAAGGATCAAATCTTTAAATTAAAGTGCTAGGTCCCCCCTTTAAATGTGCAATGGACTTGGAGCAGCGCTGAAGAAGTCTATAAGCTATAGAGCACGGCAAGGCTCAAGTACCATTATAAATGAGGCGTGATAGGATTTTTATTAGTCTTTATGGTAACTTTCTGTGGTGTTTAATATTTGTGGAATTTTTATTGGTGTTTATCATAATTTTGTTCGATCCGGAAAATGCCCCTTTTCATATGTAATTTGATAGAAATCTTGCAAACTCACAATTCTGATATTATAAATAAATTTGTAAGTTACATTTTCATTAAAAACAATTTTATGTTACAATTTAAATTTATAAATTTATAAAATCTTATTCTATAAATAGTTAACTTATTTGATTGAGAATTTAATATTGTATAAATAAATAAAATTATTTATTTATTTTATACAAAATAAATAATTTATTTTTATTTTAATTAAATCAAAATATATTTTTAAAATAAAATTTTTACATTTATTTACTAAATATATTAAAAATTAGGAAATTTTCATTAATCTTTCTAACTAATGTCAACGATGAAATGTTTCATTTTCGAATTGCAAGTTGCAACCGTTCTCACCTAAATCTGCCTTTGTTGGGCTAAGTCAAAACACAGACTCAACTAACCCGAAGACTTTATACATTCCTTAAGTCTTCGAATAGACCCCACACCTCAAATTGCCACTGTCCCTCTCAGATTCTCACAGCCTCTACCTTGATGAGCCGCCTTTGCATTTAACAGCAATCACGCGAGTATCGAAGACCTATCATGGGAAGGAGGTTCCAATATTGGGAAGAAAAAGCTATTTTATCACTTCCGGAACTATAACTCCCACGGGGTGGGTGGATATACATTCTCTCATCTTTCTCGAGGCTCTCTGGATGTTC
>SNQJ01S0037072.1:114790-159784 GCA_010110895.2 Picea sitchensis | reverse complement strand
GTTCCAATCGTGTAAAGAATATAACACATAAACATTCTCCCACTTGTTGTTTTCTTTGCATACATGGGGTTACACGATTACATAGTCAACAATCTAGGGCAACAATGCCCATAAATCCTCTACACCAAGAAAACTTCTCAATGCTCACAGATTATGTTAATGAATATGCAACATTCTTCAAGTGTCCACCTTCATTAACAACGCCTTCTTTTCTTCAACCATGTCTCTCACAAAGTGATATTGAACATCAATATGTTTTGTATTTAAATGATAAGTTAGGTTATTTGCTAGGAAGATTGCAATATGACTGTCACAATCTATCCTTACAACTTGTTGTACCAACCCAATACCTGAACAAAATCTATGTAACCATATTGGTTCCTTGCTTGCATGAGTAGTTGCCATGTATTCAACTTTTGTAGTTGAGAGTGCCACTATAGACTGTCTTTTGCTCATCCAACTGATTGCTCCTCCAAATAGGTTAAACACATACCCACGTGTAGATCTTTTGTGATCCAGATCTCCAGCCCAGTTTGCATCAACAAAGCCATGTATGTCCAACACTCTGTCCAATTATGATCTTCCTTGGTAGCACAATTCATAACTAGCAGTGCCACGCAAATACCTGAAAACCCTCTTTACTGTTGTCCAATGCTCCTTCCCTGGTTTTGGCATATTCTTGCTCAAAAATCTCACTCCATGTGCAATGTCTGGTCTAGTACAGACCATTGCATACATGAAATAGCCAACCGCACTTGCATACGGAACACATGACATGTCTTATTCCTCTTCATGTGTCTTCGGACATTGATCTGCAAATAACTTTACACCTATAGGAATAGGCACCTTGACTAGTTGACATTCCTGCATATTGAACCTCTACAATATTGTCTCAACATATTTCCTTTGATTTAACTAGAGTTTCTTGTTTTCCCGATCTCTTTTAATTTATGTGCCCAAAATGAAATTTTTAGCACCAAGATCCTACATGTCAAACTTAGACGACAATTGAGTTTTCACATCCTGGATAATCTCCTTGTCATTTCCTATCAGTAACATATCATTCACATACAAGATCAAATAAATAAGTTGATCACCGATTAATTTGAAATACACACAGTGATCCGCTTTTCTCCTTGTGAAGCGAAGTCCCAACATGTAAGTATCAAATTTTGATACCACATCCTTGACGATTGCTTTAACCCATACAATGACTTTTTTGGCTTGCATACCAGCTCTTTATTTCCCTTCACAACAAAGCCTTATGGTTGCTTCATGTAGATTTCTTCTTCCAGATCCCCATGTAGGAATGTTGTCTTCACATCCATATGTTCTACTTCAAAATCAAACGCAATAATAATAGATAAAAGAAATCTAACAGAAATTAACTTGGCAAGAGGAGAAAAAAATTCACCAAAGTCAATTCCCTCTACCTAGAAATAACATTTTGCTACTAATCGAGCTTTGTATTTCTCCACTTTGATTTCTACATTCAACTTCTTTTTAAACACTCATTTGCTTCCAATGGGATTTCTTCTAGTCGACAACTCCACTAGATCCCAAGCCTCATTCTTGTCCAAGGCTGTCATTTCTTCAATCGTGTCCTTTTTCCAGTTTTTTCCATCCTTTGAATCCATTGCTTCCCTAACCATTCTAGGATCATCTTCAGTAATAAATAAAGAAAAATTTGAACGGAAATTAGGTGGAATGTACCTTTTCGGTTTCCTTATTTCCAAACCGATCTCCTCAATACTGGAGTAGGAGGATCTTCTTCGTATGATTCATGTTATTCTGTAGATTATGATTCATCATCCTTCAACTCAAGCTCTATTTTATCCGGTTCTTCCTTCCTTGGTAGGACTTCCCATTTGACAACATCTTTGATTTCTCTAAATACCACATCTCATCTATACACTATCTTCTTATTTTATGGGTTCCAAAGCTTATAACCTTTCAGACCATCTTTATACCCAATAAAAATACACTTTTCATCCTTTTTATCTAGCTTACTCATGTTTTCCTTTGGTAAGTGAACATAGGCATCACATCCAAATACCCTGAGATGTGTCAGAGAGTGTTTCTTACTAGTCCATACCTTGTGTGGAGTCTTGTCATCCAACGTTGATGAGGGTGATCGATTAACCATGTAACATGTAATACCCATTGCCTTTGCCCATAATTCTTGTCATAACCTGACACCACTGAGCATGCACCTTGCTTTTTCCATCAGTGTCCTACTCATCCTTTCTACAACTCCATTTTATTGAGGTGTATATGGAGTAATCTTATTCCTTGCCATACTGCACTTCTTACATAATTCTTTGAATTTATTTCCGTAGAACTCTCCACCATTATCCGTCCTCAACACCTTAATTCTTTTCTCTGTTTGATTCTCCACAAGAGCCTTAAACTCTTTAAATATGTCAAAGACTTTAGATTTCTTCCTAAGTAAATATATCCATGTATTCCTCTAGAATTCATCTATAAATGAGACATAGAACACATATTTTCCTAGTGATGGAACCGACACAGGTCCAAAAACATCATTGTGCACCAACTGTAAAATTTTCTTTGACCTCGATGCACCAGAGGGGAATCTTACTTGATTTTTCTTTCCATATACACAATGTTCATAGAAATCAAAATCCAGAGAGTAGTTAGACATACCTTCAACCATAGATTTACCATGTAGTAGTCGAAGGCCCTTCTCTCCAATAATCCCCAACCTTTGATGCCACAACATAGTATTTTCTCCAGATACTGTAGGAGTTTTTTCTACTTCATATAACTCCAATCTTAGGAACAATGGAACTATTGCACACATCACTAATAGTGCTTCCTTGCAAATTATACAGAGTTCCAATATGAGCTCCCTTCAACAACACCATTGCTCCTCAAACCATCCTGCAGGTTTCTTTCTCAAACATTGTTTTTACCATTAGATTGTCCATTTTTCTTACAAAAATCAAATTTCTAGCCAATCCTGAAATGTGCAGAACAGCAGGGAGTGTTCTAATCCTTCCATCCATGAGCTTCAACTTGACTTTTCCTCGTCCTATGATTTTGTTTGTCGAGTTATCACCTAGGAAAATATCACCTCCATCATACCTTTCATATTCAGAGTACACATCCCCTCCTTCCACATAGGTTTTTGCTTATGTAGAAGGATGATATTCGTATCCCTTCCCTCTCTCAACACTTTTGGATATACATTGCTTCTTGTAGTGGCCTTATTTTCCACATCTCCATCATACCTTTACAAACTTTCCTAGATATTTAGATCTTGTCTTAGATTTAGATCTCCCACTTGAGGACTTAGATCTATTTCTTTCTTGGGAGCGTCCTCTTGCAAACAATGCATATGTGTTACGTCCTTCCATGTTCTTCTGCCTCATCTCCTCTGATGATAATGATGAGACCAAATCATCGAAACTTAAATTAGTTGTATTACTACCTATGGCCACAACTAGACTATACCACAAGTCTGGTAAAGAGCACAATAAACTGATACATTTGTCTTCATAACAAATCTTAATATCAACATATAATAACTGACTTACCACTATATTGAAGGCATTCAAATGCTATGTCACCGAGTCTCCATCTTTCATCCTTAGGTTATACAGCTCCTTCCACAGGAACAATTTGTTTACCAAGAAATTTGACTGATACAAAACCCCTAACTTATCCCACAATTCATTGGCTATGGCTTCCCTTGACACGTTCAGTAATATTGAATCTGAGAGACACAACCAAATTGTGCTCTTCGCCTTCCTATCCAACTTTTTCCAGTCTTTTGTTGATGTTATTGTAGATTTAGTACCTGGATCCACAACGATCCACTGATCTTTATCCACCAACAAATCTTCCATCTTGAGCTTCCACAACTCAAAAATTTCCCCATTAAATTTATTGATCTCTATTTTTGAACTACTCACCATTTATTTTCACCTGAAGAATCAATACCATAGATCTCCCACTATAACAAGGCTTATCATAGACCCGAGCCAAACCCCTGGCCACAAAGGAGTCCCCCTGAAGCCAATAATTTCTCTAATACCAAATGTAGATTTTAACCTTGTACAATTAATTACTACAAACATATTCTTAATAAAGCAGAAAATATACAATGACACACACACATTACATAAATATTTTTACCTTGGAAACCCAAATCGAGAAAACCAACAACCTATTTAGAGTCACACCTCTAATATTATATTCATCGTATCTTCATTGTTTACAATACAATACATTTATAGGATCTTGTGGCATCCAAAACCCCCAATCCATTGACCTAGATTAGTCAACAACCCTAATTCCTTAACCGAAATTATAAAACCATCGGTGAAAACCATGTGCCGAAAAACCACCAAAAAATGGACTCAAAAAATGCCAAAAATAAAAAATTGGGGGCATTGCCCCTAAACCCTTGAATAGGGGAGATCCCACCCCCCTACGAACCCCTCGGATAGGGGGGCTATGCCCCCTTATGAGAATGGATGCCTTTTGGAATTGAACAACCAACAAGCTATGAGAAAGTCATTGTTTTTTTAGTGGGGGATTCAATATGGTCAAAACTCAAGATGGTAAAAAGGGTATTTAATCTATCAAAATGTCCTAAGGGGAGGAGATGGCCTAGAATGGCATTGAGGCCAAGGTTGGCCTTAATGAGCCTAACAAATTTAGGAAAAAATCATCTTTGGATTTGTGGTTCACTTGGTAGGTCAAACTTTTGAAGAGGCAACAAAAGAGTTCTAAAACTAGATAGGGCCATGCTCTTGAAAATAAATATCTTATTCTTTGACTACAACAAAGGAAGGCTTGTTCAAGGCTTGGGAGAATTGACTCTCATGGATCATCAATCTATTTTCTTCACAATATCTTAAGGGGTGAAAGAATGAGGATTCACAAGACCCACTTCCTACTTTAATGGCTTTCACTTTTGACACCCTAGCTCCCTAAACTTTATTAAAAGAGTTTGGAAACATTTTCTGACACTAAGAGTTAAGGATGGTTGAGATTGTAGTGGAGGGTGCCATTAATTGTGTGATCACCTTCCCTCATGGATGTGAGAGACAAACTGCATTCATTAGCAAAAACACCATAAGACTATGAAGGATGAATTACACCAGGTAAGCAAGAAGCTTATGTTCAATATGTTTGATGAGGAACTGATTTGTAAATTGTCGTGGATATTCCACTGGAACATTTTGTCACAACATATCTGATAAATAAAACTAAAATCTAAATTATGAAGGTTAAATTCCTTTAGATTCTAGAATATTTAGTTACTAATTTTCTGCTTATGCATGAAATAGATAAATTGCGGAAAATAAAGAACAATAAAATACAATCACACACCATCCACAAAATAACACAAAGATTTTCTCTAGGAAACCCTTACGAGAGAAAACCTAGCTAGAAGGTTAGGTTGCTCTGCTCTCTTTTCTCTGATATGGAAATAATGCATGTACAAAGGAGAAGACACTCTCTATGGAGTTACTTTAGATGTGTGGCATGTTAGGATGCTACAAAACATTAACCCCCTATGTTATTCTCTCTAATTTCCCACTCCCCGTGGTTATGCTCTGTTATGGAACAAATACAATAACATATAATGGAATCCCTTCTCCTCCTAGTGGCCTGATAGCCATCTAGGGGTAGGGTTTTGACTTCCTCAACCCTAAATTGTGATAAGGTTTTGGAACTTATATAATGTTCTTAGAAAATCCAATATGAGGTTAGCCCCACATGTTTAAGTAATGGAGTTTGATGTGGCATCCACTCACACCATGGTGATCAATGCGATAGGTCAACTTGCGGGAGGCATAACTTTCGTATACGAACTTTGATTGAGGCAATTATTGCACCGTTGGAAAAGTTTCGGTCTTTAGAATGTAGACATCAACTCAATAGTAAGGTTTGGACCATAAAAAGAAGTGTCGTTTGATGCCTCAAAATGGCTCCAAAATATTTTAGATGGTTTTTTGGACCCAAATTTTCAAATTTGGACCAGTTGTTAAAAATGATCTACAAGTTGATTCCTCCATTTTTTTCACCCATAAAGCATCGAGATAGATGAAAAATAATACAATGACCCAATCTGGATCATACCTCCCCATTTAGGGAGGATTTTAATTCCCAAAATTTTTACTCATTGAGGTGAGGAAAATTTTCCTCTACCTTCTCCTCGAAGTACCAATTTGCTTTTCCTGGAAGTTGTCCTTTCAACCCAATCTGAGAAAGGTCATGTTTACCCTGTCTTGTAGTTCTGGATTGATTATGCAAAAATATGTCATCTACCAACTCTGCTTGGTAATATGGTGTTAAATCCTCTATGAAAGGTAGGACATGCTCCTCCTCTTGATCCAACATGGAGGGCTCATAGAGTTTAAGATTCTCCACATTCACTACTCAATAAATGCACATGTATGGGGGTAAACTAAGTTTGTAGGAATTATCTTCCACTTTTTCCAATACCTCAAAAGGACCATACTACAGAGCCTTGATCTTCTTACTTTGTCTCCCACTCTAAATGTTCTCTCTGTTCTATGTTGGTCATGCCTAGCCTTGTACTTTTCCTTTGGCTTCTTTAGCATCTCCTGTACTTGCAAATGGATCTGAATTATCTTCTCAACATTTTTTTCTTCTTTTAATGCATCTCCTGTGAGGTCCTCCATCACTCCTCCTTGCTATCCATTTACAACATCTAAGGGTGAAGGTGGAAAATATCCAAAGCAAGTTTTAAAAGGTGACTTACTAGTAGAAGTTTGGACTGTCCTATTATAAGAGTGTTGTATATAGATTTGATTTTCATCCCAGGTCTTCATATGCTTCTGATTGTAACCCCTCAAAAGTTGCACCAAAGTCTTGTTGAGTATGTCCATATACCCATCTGTCTGTGGGTGGAATGGTGTAGACCTCTTGTTCTTAGTGTCTATATTCTCCCACAATGTACTCCATAAGGCACTGAGAAATTTGGTGTCCCTGTCTGAGATGATGTTCCTCGGTATCCTAAAGTGCACCCAGACTTGTTCAAAGAACAAGTTTGTTGATTCTTGTCCCTTGATGGTATTTTTAAAAGGCATGAGAATGCACATTTTGTTGAATCTTTCAACTACCACAAATAGATAGTCATGTCTCTTCTTGGTTGTTGGTAAATGTCCCATAAAATCCATGGAAAAAATTTCCCAAGGCCAAGTGAGTACATTCAAGGGATGGTATAGACCTTGCTTCCTGTTACTAGGCTTGCTGGTACAACAAAGTATACATCCTCTAATATATCATGCTACATATTCTTGCATTCTAAGCTAGTACACATACCTTTGTAAGTTGGAAACTATCTTCCCAACACCAAAATGTCCTGCAACCTTAGAGGTTTGATCCTCTTTGATAAGATGCAATCGTTCACCTTTAGGAACACAAATCTTGTCGAGCTTGTAGAATAAACCATTCTAGAAATGATAGTCAACCTTCTTGTCACCTTCTTGGATATGAATTTGTCCTTGTAGCTATTGAAACACCTCCTTAAAGTCCTCATCTTTTTTTTATGCATATTTGTATGCATCATGGGTAAAAGGCTTCATGTGCATCAGAGTTCCCAAAGCTGTAATCTTGGATGAGGGTGGCCATGAAATCATTTCCGCCAACTTGTTTGCACTACCCTTTTTATACTTTATGACCAAATGAAATCGTTGTAAGAGCCCCATCCATTTGTAGTGTCTGATTTGTTGTAACTTAATCTGGGCCTGTAAATATTGAAGCAGTTAGTGATCTATGTGGATGATGGTCTCCTTGCCCATTAGATAGTGCTTCCACTTTTTGACATCTTGTACCAAGGCATAGATCTCCTTGTCATAGGTAGGGTAGTTGAGGACCACCCCATGAAATACTTTAGAATGATAACATATAGACCTTCCTCCTTGCATCAATACTACTCCCATGGCATACCCATTTGCATCTATCTCCACTTCGAAGGGATTCTGCAAGTTTGGTAGTGCAAGCACTGGTGCTTGATTGATCTTTATTTTCATCTCATCAAAGGCCTTCTGTTGATTCTTCCCCCATTAGAAACTCTTATTGCACACTATTATTGTGTGGACTGGTGCAACTACTGCTGAAAACAAAGCTATGAACTTCCACAAGTATTGTGTTGTCCCAATAAAGCTCCTAAATTTTGTGCAATTTGTAGGAACTGGACATTTCATGATGGCCTCCATCTTCGTGGGATCTATATTGAGCTTGCCTCCATCGATCACATACCCATGATACACCAAATATCATTGAGAAAACTCACATTTATTGAGATTGGCCAACAACTAGTGCTTCTTCAGGGTCTCTAACACCTGCATTGTTGGATTTTCCTTATTTACAGAGCATTAGTGTTACTAGTGTTCTTTTACTTCATTATCATGTACTGAGCAGTAGCAACATAAACAAGAGACAAAAAGGAACACAAGATATTTATCCTAGGAAAACCCCAAATGGGGGAAAAACCTAGCAACCTTTCTTAGATAGATTTCGTTCACAAAGAAAATCCAATCAGATAAACCCTAGCACAAGTGTAATCTCAACCAGAAATACCACCCCAGTTGCAGTAGCAACACCATACAAAGACAATGCACCTCCTTGATGAGTAGCACACAAAAGAGAGATACCAAAAGATTGAACAAGAATAAATTGTGCAATTGTAGCTACTACGTCACCTCCTCCAAAATTGCGCCTTGATTCTGTGTAGTTGGGAAAGTGTGAGTGAGTGAACAAATGAGCTAAGGAGCCTCCTTATTTATAGTCTTCTTTTCCTTCTAGCTGGGTCGACTTCTCTTCTAGGATGGTGTCTTTTCATTATACTTTATTCTTCTAGGCTAACTTCTCTTCTAGGGTATTTCAACATCTGTCCAATGGATCTCTTGCTTCTAGAATCTTCTCTGCATATAAGAAAGGTCATCTAGGAGGGAAATATCTTCCCGTAGCTACCAAAACATCAACACTCCCTCTTATCTAGGGAGGAATCTTTCACGATGTATTCATCTGGTAGTCCATTGACTACTTTGAAATCTGCTAGTAGGCACATGACTGGGACAGTGCCTTCCGTAGCTCGAATAATCAGGCACAGTCTGTGCGATTAAACAATAGCACACACAACTACATCCAAACAATCTAGTAATCTCCATGACAATCAACTAGTAGCACAGAGCTACTATAATGTCATCCAATAGATCACAACTGTTGCCTAGTAGTACACAACTATTGTCCAGTGACACACAGTCACTGCTAGTGGAACACATCCATTGTAGTAGCACACAACTACTGTCTGGAGTCACACAGCCTCCACCAGTGAAACACATCCACCGTAGTAGCACACAACTACTGTCCAGAGACACACAGTCTCCGACAGTGGTTTACAACCACTATAGTAGCAAATAACTATTGTCCAGAGACACACAGTCTCCGCCAGTGGTACACAACCACCGTAGCAACACACAACTACTGTCCGGAGTCACACAGTCTCCGACATAGTCTTACGGCTACATGTGTGATGTTTCTTCTCTCAGCAGGTCTGATAATGCATTACCCCCTCAGTAACCTCATGTGACTGATCCAAGAAATCCTTGGCTAGAGGGGTTAGTCGACATGAGAAGAAACAACACACCTCCCTTTCAATGAGGGTGGACATTCAAAAACTCTCCAAGCTTGTCTCTAAAGTACTCATGCTTCACTCTTGACAAGGGCTTGGTGAGAATGTTCGTTATCTGCTCGTCCGTGGATACGTACTGGAGATCCACAAATATTCTCTCCCCCATGTCATGGATATAATGATATTTTATCTCTATATGCTTAGACCTATCATGGAATACATGGATCTTGGTAAGCTTCACACAACTTTGATTGTCACAATGTATCAAAGCTGGCTCTAATTCTAGATCAAATATCCCAGTTTGCAACTTTTGGAGCCACACTACTTCATGGCTTGCCATGCTTGCTGCGATATACTATGCTTCTGATGTATTGAGTGCCACTTATGTATGATTTCTACTCAACCATTAAATCATGCTTGATCCCAAACTAAAACAACATCTAAAAGTACTCTTCCGATCCACTGCACTCCTTGCCTAGTCAGAATCTGTATATCCCTGCATCTTCACATCTCCACTTGAGACATATCTCAATCCATATCCAACTGTACCATGAAGGTACCTCAACATGTGCTTTGTTGTCATCCAATGTACCTGTCTAGGTTCAACCATGTGTTGATTCAAGGTATTCACTACAAATTATATGGTTGGCCTGGTGTTAACAAAGTACATTAAGGATCCAATCAATTTTTTGTACATCGTAGGATCCACCAAATCTGAATATTTTTCACTCAAGAGCTTCATATTTAACATCATCCTGATTCTTCATATAATATCGACTATATATTTTCCTTGGTTAAGGAAAATCTCATCTGATCTCTACAACACTTCCAACTCTAAGAAGTAATGCATCAGACCTAGATCCTTCATCTCGAACTCAGAAGAGAGCTCTCTCTTTCATCCAACTATGAGATTCTCATCTCCTGTCAGAAACAAGTCATCCACATATAGGATCAATGGGAAACCATCCACGGGCTCATCAAATAACTACATGATATGGCATATCATGTCCTGGGTGCCTGTTTAGGCCCATACAAATCCTTCTTCAATATGCAGATATGAGACTGCTTCTCATGTTTTTTGTGGCTACTTTATGTACACTTCTTCTGGCTACTGGAGCAAGTGTCTCGTCATAATATTCTCCCTCTTTTTGGGAGAATCCTTGGGCCACAAATCAAGCTTTGTATATCTCTATGTTGATATCTGCAGCATGCTTGATCTTGTAGATCAATCTTGGAAGTCACTATTGACTTCCCTTTTGGTCTCAGAACCACCTCTCATACATCATTATTCATGATGGATTGATACTCCTCCATTATGGCATATTTCCATTCCTACTTCTCAACACCTTCTTCAATGGTGGAAGGCTATGAATCAATGATGTTGCTCATCAATGCCATACAACTGGAAAACGTGTGTCATTTCTGGAACTAAGGAAAAATCTATATTCTAGTCATTCTGACTGGTTGCCTCCTCTTTACTGCAACAAGGTCTATCGAGACAAGGGAATCCTCCCAAGAGATCTCACATCTCCTAGACGCCTCTGAAGCTTTGATCTAGCCTCCTCAATTCATGGCACCTGTTTGTCAGTCTTGGAAGACGTCTCTCTCTCCTATATGAATATGCGAAGGAATACTCTATGAATGCAAGTCTCTAAGCCACTGAATATCTTTGAGATCATGCTCACTTTGAATCTACATGCTCCCTCTAAAGCTTGACTCCCTCTAAGTCTATATGATCTCCAAAGCCACCTACTTTCGTTGCATCTGTTGACTCCTTTTGAAGTTTGATCTCTTATGGACTGTGGTGGAAGGTTGCTCCTCCCTACTGGGTCCTAAGGGTTGACTCTCTTTGAAATCTAGCTCATTTTGAGCTGGTACTTGGTGGGGCCACCTGCCGCACCACTAGTGGAGCCATATGCTTCTCTTCATAGTATGGCTTATTAATGCCATGTATCTGTGTGAGAACATGCTTGTTTACTGCATCATTTCTAGGTAGGCCCTTCTATCACTACTGACTCTTCCTGATGATCTGAAGAGTGGTCAAATTAACTGTACGATCATCTTTGGAGCCTTATGCTCCTCACAATCAATCTACATAAGAGATACTCTTCTTTGTCTTGTTCTTCACATAGGTGTGTACGTTCGTGTACACAATGCTATGTCTCATCTAGAGACTGTCTAAATCGTTTCCTCCTACAACCGTCATCATAGCTCCTTCTCAGAGCTATCACCTATGACCTTCCTGGAACAAGAGATAAGAACAACAATTCCATGGTAACCTCCATGGAATGGTTAGTAATCAAGAACATCTCCTAGAGGAGATCAATTTCATCTTGCAGACAAGTATATCATTAATAACGAGAAATGAGCATTTTCTTAATGGTAGTTGTACCGACAATATTCAGGTGTACCTAAACATTTGATATTAATAGAAAATAATAAAGATGTAAATATTGTTATCCTAGGTACAATACTTACTTAAGCAACAACAATATAAAATATCAAACCTGATATGCAAACTTGGAGT
Source organism: Picea sitchensis (assembly GCA_010110895.2). Lineage (NCBI taxonomy): Eukaryota > Viridiplantae > Streptophyta > Pinopsida > Pinales > Pinaceae > Picea > Picea sitchensis. The sequence continues at coordinate 147,617 of SNQJ01S0037072.1, read as the reverse complement.
CTGGCGTTGTTGTCCTGCTTGAGTTTCCTTCTATCGTTCATATGCATGGAAACACCATTGTATAAAAGACAAATTCTTCATCTTTTGATGCCTTTGAGTGCTCTTCTGCATCTGCTGCATGTGCATGGTATTTCTTCTTCTCCTTTTCATTTCTATCTAGACATTGAAAGGCATAATGTCCCAGCTTCTGACAACTGTAGCATCTGACCTTTGACGCATCCTTCTTGTAACGAGGTCTCTTAGACTTATTCGGGATACCTTCTTCCCTTTTATTTCTCTTCTTCACTTGGGTAGCAAGTGCTTGATTTTCATCCTCATTAGTATTTTGTGTCTTGGATATCAACCTGGATTCCTCTTGAGTGAAATCTGACCATAATTTGTCAAACTTGGGCAATCTCCTTCTTGAGAAAATTCCTTGGACAAATGGGTCCCATGAGGGAGGGAATCCATTGAGTGTGGTGGTCACAAGTTCAATGCCTTCTACTGGATCTCCAATAGCTGCTAACTGATCTTTGATCTGCGAGATCTTCATAAAATAGTTGACCATTGTTTCTGACTTGTTCATTGTCACGTTTCGGATTTGATGCCTCAAAGTAATCTTTCAACTAGTATTATTACTTTCATAAATTCCGGTTAAGGCAGCAAACATCTCCTTCAATGTCTTTTAGTTCTAATACATTGGGTATCAGGTGATCCTTGATTGAATTTGTCAAGATCCTCTTAGCATTTACCTCATTCTTCTTTAACTTTGCTTTTTCTCCTTCATCTTTAGGTTTTGGAAGATATTTTCTTATGTTATCTAATAGATAATTCTCTTATAGAATGAGGAGAACTATGTTCTTCTAGGATATGAAGTTTTCTTCTCCATCCAATCTGTCTTCTACTCTCATGCCAGTAGACATTTTTTCGTTGGTAGAAACCCTAGCCCTTGAAAAACTTAATTCTTCAAACTTCACCAAACTGTACGTTTAGGGTTTCAGGGGGTGCGCTAGAGTAGGGCACACCGCTCTATATAATAATTATCCCCAACGTCCTTGGGAAAGTGCTCAACAAGTTTGACAAGGTATTATAGTTGTAGGGTGTTGCAAGGTGTCACTGTACCGATCTTCCTTCCAGTGGTTAAATTGTTCTGAAGGTAACCAAATCTGATACCATGTTGGATTTTCCTTATTTATAGATAATTAGTGTTACTAGTGTTATTTTACTTCATTACCATTAACATATATATCATGTACTGAGCAGTAGCAATATAAACAAGAGACAAAAAAGAACACAAGATATTTATCCTGGGAAAACCCCAAATGGGGGAAAAACCTAACAACCTTTCTTAGATAGATTTTGTTCACAAAGCAAGTCAAATCAGATAAAACCTAGCACAAGTGCTAGCTCAACTAGAATACCACCCCAGCTGCAACAACAACACCATACAAAGGCAACACACCTCCTTGAGGAGTAGCACACAAGAGAGATACCAAATTACTGAACAAGAATAAACTGTGCAGCTACAACTACTGCGTCACCTCCTCCAAACTCGGGCCTTACTTCTTTGTAGTTGGGAGAGTGTGAGTGAGTGAAAAAATGATCTAAGGCACCTCCTTATTTATATTCTTGTTGTCCTTCTAGCTGGGCCAACTTCTATTCTGGGAAGGTGTCTTTTCATTATACTTTATTCTTCTAGATTGACTTCTCTTCTAGGGTATTTCAACATATGTCCAATGGATCTCTTGCTTCTGAAATATTCTCCACATATAAGAAAGGTCATCTAGGAGGGAAGGATCTTCCCACAACTACCAAAAAATCAACATGCACAAGATGTGAGATGTGATCCTCCTAGGTAGCACTATAAATGAGCATATCATCCAAATATACAATAACAAATGGATATAGATAAGGGTTCAAAACATCATTCATTATTCTCATAAATGTAGCTGGTGCGTTGCATAAATTGAATGACATAACCAGCCACTCATACAAACCTTGCCTTGTCTTGAAGGAAATATTCCAAGTGTCTTCTTCTTTGACTCGTACTTGGTGATATCATAATTTTAATTCCATCTTAGTGAAGTACTTGGCATGTTGCATCTATTGCAACAGATAATTGATCCTGGGAAGAGGGTATCGATTCTTCAGTGTAATCTTGTTCAATATCATGTAGTCGATACACATTAACCAAGTCCCATCCTTCTTTGTTACAATTATGATAGGTGACCCACAAGGTGATGTGATTGGTCGAATCACACCCTGCTCCAAAAATTACTGCAACTGCTTCTTCACTTCATTTGCTTCCAGAATAAACTGTCTATACAACCTAATATTCAACAATGGGGAGTCTGGAAATATCTGTATTTTGTGCTCCACATCCCTCTTAGGTGGTATCCTTTTAGGCTCCTGGAACACTCTTCTATATGCCTGTAAAAAATCCTCCAACTGATGGTTTTTTCTCTTTAGTAAACCCCTCCAGGGATGTTTGTACTCTTATTGGCTCATCATCAAGCTGATTTTCTCTTAAGAAAAGTAAAACATGTTTCTTGGTGGAACTAATCAATTTCTAGGCTTGATTGGCAGTTACCAGTGGAATTTTTTATTTTCCTTTGTGCGCATTGATGATGAAGGATTTCTCATTCTTGATGAGACAATACTGGTTGGCTCTCCACATGAAGATAACATCCCTCATATACATGTAGGGGCTTCCAAACACTACTCCACATACATTCATTGGTACTACGCCCAGTTCTACTTCATCTATAAAATCAACACTTACAAAACATTTAATCTTACACTGCTTTGTTACCTTTATCTCTACATCCTTGTTTACCCAACCCAATGGATAGGGTCTAGGATGATCGTGAATCTCCAATCCAACATTTATGACCAGATACACTGATATGAGATTATCCTTTGAACCATAGTCGAAAAAGCATCTATCTTGGTGTTATTCGCATGAATCTTGATGTGGAAGAGATTGTTCATATCCTTCTCTTCCTGGTGATGAAGGATACTCAGATTCACCTCCTTCTACATAGATGTGAAGATAATTTTTTCATCCACATCATAGCTACTTTCAACCCGATTGCTCAAATATATGGCTAGAAGGTTCCTTTTCTTTCTATCCTTCTTGCAGTTCTTTAGGTTCAGATCTAGAAGTAGTTTTCAACACTTTTCCTTGGTGTGACCATCATTATTGCAATGGTTGTTAGGATCCTTGCACTGATGTGAAATGGCCATTGTCTTCTTATCCTTTCCCCCTTTCCACTTTTTTCCCCCCTCTTTGGAAGCTTCCTAGTGCTCTTTCTACTTGGAACCGCTTGGATTCCCTTCCTTGTGGCCTATGTCTTCCAAATACTATGCATGTTCACATGCTTCATCTATTATCCTTTGCTTGAAGAGCATCACTTACTTTCGTAGATGACTGTGTAAACCCCCCTAGATAATTGAGGAGGACATTTGGGTTCTTGGGAGAGATACCCAACATGATGGGCATCTTTCTCAACTCAGTGGTGTACTCCTATACACTCCGAGTGTATATAATTTAGATGGTAGCTCCGTAGTAAGGTCTGGACCATAAAAAGTATCGTTTGATGACTAAATACAGCTCCATAATATTTTTTATGGTTTTTTGGACCCAAACTTCCAAATTTGGTCCAATCGCTAAAATGGCTCTACAAGTTGACTCCTCCAATTTTTCCACCCATAAAGCATCAAGATGATGACAAATAATATAATGATCCAATCTGGATCAGGAACTCCATGCCTATGCGATCAATCTTTGTATTTTTAAAAAGTGGACAAATTTCATCGAGCTTAAGGGGACAAACTCCAAGCCACGATGCATTGGATTAAATTTCGTGATATGCCGACAAAACCTTTTTCAAATCCCTTAATACCATGAAAGTTGTTGAAATTGTGTTGCACTCAAATCAAGCAATGGAGCATATAACCAAGTATGGGGATATTGGAAAAATATCTTGTAAGCCACTCCAATCTTGTGTTCCAATCCTAAGGCATTACAAAGAAATGTAGAGTGGCCATGTAAATTTGTTTGGATTCGATCCTATGTTATTTGACTACATAACAACAAAGATTGTGTTAACATGCTAATTTGAATATAGATGAGTTGAACACTACCCTAGTGGATATGGTGGGTCACAAATCAAAAATACTATATAGCTTCCTATGCAAACTCTACAAGGCCACATGGAATCTTTGAGGGTTGACCTTTTGTAGGTATGTAACACATATATCAGAAAGAAATCATTGGGATAATACATGAATAAAGGCATGACCATGTTTATTCCCAAACATGGTGTCGAAAGATAATTTCTAATTGGATGCCTATTGCATTGTTTAACGTTTCGTTCACAAATTTGGCTAAGCCATTGGCCCTGTATATCAATCACACCTGTGGAAAATCATTCGGTTAGAGGAGACATGCATGCTTCTTCAAAGGGTGATTCATCCTAGATAATATGATTGTAGTGTGTAGGAGAATGGAATGGGTTTATACCTTGGGCTTGGAAATTTTCTCATGAAAAATAACTTTTAAAATGTTCATGGCAAAGTGGAGTGGCCTTTCATCCTAACCATGCTTAAGAATATTGGATTTTCCAATTCTTCTTAAGGTATTTGAAATCTTGTTTGTCTATGCTTTGACATGTCTCTTCATTAATCGACATAAGTGTGGGGAAATTGGCCTTTTTCATGTTGATTTGGGAAGTTTTTCATTAGTGGTAGGATCCTCATTAGCAATGTATTGTTGGAAGATTGGTTGTTGTCATTGATGTCAACCCTAGTCATGGGTTTTGGACCACAAGATTGATGAAGGTATTTGGACATGAAGGACAATGCAGATGTAGATACAACACCCATGGATGGATAATATACATCATGTTGTTTCTGGTGGTATGTGGCACATCATGTGGATCCTCATGGTTGAGTAGAAATGAATTTTTGAAGATGACAAAGTGAATTGAAGAAGGAAGTACATGTAGGCCCTGAAGATAATTAAAGAAAAGAATTACAAAATAAGAAAGTGTCAAGTCGGCCCTAATGTTAAAAGGAAGTGACATAAATGTTATAAATACATATCATTATACATTCATTTGATACACAAGTCGAATTTTAGAGGAAATCAGAAGTAAAGAAGGCCGGATTTCAAGGGAGGATGAAGTCTTTTGGTGATGTGTTCTAAGGTATGTTATTTACAGGTCATCTTACCATTTTCACTATAAATTTTTTTCTAGAATGATTCGGATGGTGAAATTTCTATGGTATTGAGAAGACACTTCAAGGTACTCTTGGTAAAAGTTTCATCTCTTGATTCGCTATAATTATGGAGATACACTCCGTGGAAGATAGGATTTTTGACTAGTCCTGAAGCTAGTCAATAAACAGGTGTTCCGGGTAAATAAGTCATAACTTCTTCATAGAGAATCCAAATGACATGGGATTGATTTCATTGGAAATATTACGGACTTTGGTTTCCTGTGTGTGAGTTTCAGAATCTGATGTTAAATATGGAGCGTGGGGTATTTTGTACAAGTTCACTCTCCTAAATAAACCATAATTGAATAAAGTCTACCATTCTTTCTATAACTTCTTTTTGGGGAGGATTCAAGGAGTGAAACTTGGAGGATTTTCAGAGAATACATTGAGTAATATTATCTAAAGGATCAAAGTATTCCAAGAACTGAAGAATTATAGAAGTTGAAGAAGTCTCAGGAAGCATTATCAGGCTCTATGTGATGGTTGGTTGATGGTGATGATTTAATGTAAAGTTTTATTATCTCTCATATATTCTTGGGTGGAAGGAAGGGGAAAGGATGGAGAGGTCAACCCTATCTTGATATTGGAGGATTGTATCTTCCTCTTGGATTTTTATCCCTCCCTTTATATTTGGAAGCTGTAGCTACCTTTGGAAGTCATTACTTCCCTTGAACAATAACTATTGATTATTTATCATATATTGTGCATGGTGTATTTTGGTGTATTGGTGTAACTCTTATACTATTTTTCATTTCTCATTAGATATAATTGAATGGTTTAAGTATAAGTTGAAAAGGTTTTTAAATTGTACTTGATACTGATTCACCCCCCTCTCAGTATCAACATGTATTGGGGGGATGAAGGGCCCACTAGAGTTAGTAGTAGTGTAGGTATTGTGGCCATTTAATGCAATGTGGACTAGGTCCACTATGTTTGTTGTTATTAAAAAATGCCCACTAGGTAATTAGCTTGGAATAAAAGTAACGTGGCATCGTTAAAGAAGGTCCAAATAGTTGGCATTATGGTTTTCTAGCTAGCTATGAATAAGGAAGGAGTCCTTCTTATGAATCATGTATTGGAGCTTCACTCATTTAGAGGTCACCCCCTCAAAAAGGCAAGTGAAAAAGAGTTGATATTTCATTGGTGCATGGGTCAGGTGTGTAGTTGGTTAGGGTTCATGGGTTAGTGGTTGGTGGGATATGGGATAGGTGATTAGTGGGCTAGGTCATGCTAAATTTTAATGGGTCGGTGGTTATGGGTTAGGGATAAGTGTTAGGGGTTATGAGTTAATAAGTTAGTGACCAAATAAGGTTTTTGGTTAGATGTTGTTAGTGGATCATAGGTTAATGAATTAGGGATTATTGAGATCAATGTTAGGGGATTACAAGTGAGTGGGTTATTGGTTATTTAATGGTTACGAACTAGTGATTAGTGTTGTATATATTAAGGGGTTATGGTTTATTAGGTTATCATATATTTTGGGTTAATGGGATAGGGGTTAGGGGTTTTAGTGGGTTGGGGGTCTAAATTTAGGGATGTAAGGTTTAGGGGTTAGTGCGATAGTGTCTGGTTAGGAATTAGGTGTTAGTATCTAGTTGAATAGAGGTTAGGAGTTAGTGTAGATTAATTGTTGATTTAAGGTTATGGATCAATGATTAATTGGATAGGGGTTATGGGGGTTAGTGTTTTTTTGGATAATTATTTGATTAGGGTAGGTATAGTTTATTTGTGGATGGTTAAGAGTCAGAGGAAAGTGGTTACTAGGGTATAGGTTAGGGCTTACTAGGTTATTCATTAATGAGTTAATCCATTTTAAGGGTTAATTAATAAGGTTCAATCTAATTTAGGGGTTAGTGGGTCAATATGATAGGGGTATGCCACTATATTCTATCCTATAATAGATCACGTACATAACAACCATAATCCAAGGATGACGCATAAGGCATGGCACTAATGTTGTTGGTGATAATCCAATCCACTATATTATTATAATAACCCACTAGCTACCTAAACCATTATCCCCTATCCCAATCCTTGAACACATGATCCACTGATCTCATACCCATACACATTAAGCCCCCAAACCTAATCCCCCTAAAAAATAACTCACTAACCCCCATGTTATCACTCTGTAATTTCTCAGGTTGAGGAAGAAATTGACAAAGGTAACCACAAACCGCTTTGGAGTCCAGGATCTAGCCCCGCTAGACCCAGAGAGGGCTCTCTCTATTAGTTTTAGCTTTGTTTTAAAGAATATATTAGGTTAGCTATCTAGTTCAGGGTTTTGATTTAAATAATTGGGTAGGAACAGAGAAGAAGAACCAATGGGATATGGAGTCACAACAACAAATAAATCAAATCCAATTTATGTAAGGTTAATCTGCAGAGAAAGGTAGTTAAAAAATTGGATCTTAGAGTTTTAAATGAAAGGAGGAATATGAGATAGGAAACAAAATCAATAGCATATGGAGAGAAATTAAGAATTCTCCGCCTATATCTCAGAGGAAAACATAGAAATTATCAACAGTTAGAATAGAGTGTCGAATTCAAAATATTCTATTCTTTTAATTCCTGAAGACAATTCAGACAGAAACGTGATTTCAAAATACATCACCAGGGTATTTGACACAAGAATCATGCGATTGTATTATTTGGAAAATAAAAATATGCTCACTGTGAACTACATTACAATGTTGGTCTTCACCTTCTCAAATTCCACACTAACCAACCCTCTTCACGTTTAAATTATAACCATATATAGAAAAAATTCTCCCCCAGGATCAGGAGGTCGAATTCAACAACTTGGTAAAAAATAGAAACAATTTCTTTAACGTTTCGAATTGTTTGCCATGAAAAAGGGTCAGACTGTTGAAAATAGGGGTTAACTCAGACGCTTGTATATCCCAAAATATGAAATATGTGCGAAAAATGAAAGAAATTATTGTAGATGAGCTCGTCATGAGTAAAAAAATCTCTTGGTTTTTCCAAATTCATCTCCAGCTGTCCAAGATCTGGGTTTGAAGAAGATGTGTCAAACAAGAAAATCCATAATCCCAAAAAACAGGGCTTAAATATGATGTCGATTATCCCAAACCATGGCACATGTGAAAAAATTGAGAGAGGTTATTTAATTTCAGCCTGTTTTAAAGAAAAACCTCTTTCGATTTTTCAAAATGAGTTCTAGTTTTCCCGGAATCCACCTTGGAAGACGACTGGTCAAAAACTTGCAAAAAATGGTTTTTTGGGGGGAACGGTGGTATTCCGGAGGGGGGTAGGTGGTAAATGGTTTTAGGGGGGGTTCCAAAATTCTGTGGATGTGACAAGTGGCCAGGGTGGTTTCACTTTTCGGACCCCTTGGTTGAGTGACGTAAGGGGGGGGGTCCGGAATATGAGAAAGGGAGTGGGTTTTAACTTAGGATAATTCTTTAGTTTTTTATTTAATTTGTTTTTTGTTTTGTTTTATATGTTTTTTGTTTTATTTCATTTTTATTTATTTATTATTATTTTGTTTTATGTTTTTATTTATTTTATATGTATTTTTTATTTGTTTTTATTTTAATTTTTTAATAATTCTTAATATATTTTTTTATATTTAAATCGTTTATTAATGTTTTGTATTAAACTAATATTTGTTTAATTTTAATTTTTTATTACACTAACCTAATTTCTAACCTAAACAAATTAACCTAACTACTAATTATTTAAATTATTAATTTAATTAGTTATTAAACTAATTAATATTTTATTTAATTATTTATCCTGGGTTTTCTAACTTTGTTTTATTTAGGGAAGAATGGCGGGAGAACGATGAAGTGAATGGATGGAAAGGGAATTAGAGGCACGGCAGTAGATGGGTTGGAAAGGATATGTGGATGATGTAGCAGGAAGATTGGTGAAGGATGATGCAAAATGGAGGGGCAAGCGAGGCGAGTCATCAAGCTAGGAGCTTCATCATGAGACCAACAAATGATATCTGAATCATCAGATTTCCTATAATTATAGGACCCTAACACCCCAAATGACCAATAACCCCCTAAATCCTAACCCAAACAATCCTCGACCCAAAACCACCTAATTCCTAATTTTGACTAATTTATTATTATTATTTCTATACCCATCATAAAGAAATGTATGCATGCTATCATTAGGTGCTAACTTGTGTGTTATTATTGACATGTTATTAACTTTGGATAAGGTGTTATTATTATTAGGATATAAAATGCCTGATTTTTGGATAGGGTAAGTTACTAAATATGTTACTCCATTGTAGTAATTTACTAACCCTCCGACCCATGGAGCCCCTAGCCTCATAACGTTGAACCCTAAATACCCTAACCCCCTCACCTCAAACCTAGATTCCCCTAACTCATTAAACCCTGTCTCCATGACATATATGGTGCTAGGGGTTAGGTTAGTGGGTTAAAATTTTGAGGTTACTTGGTAATGGGGTGCTAGTGGGTTATGCATGCAAGGGGAGTAGTATTTATGGGAAACACATTATTTATGCATTAGGCTTTGAGGGTTAGGTGTGAGTGGGTTGGAATGCATGGGTTAAGGGTTAAGACTTAATAGGTTGGTGTGTATGGTTTATGGGTTAGGAGTCAATAGGTTGACATGCATGGCTTAGGGATTAGGTGTCAGGAGGACGACACATATCAGTTAGGGGTTATGTGTTAATGGGATAGTGATTAATGGTCAGGGTTGGGTGTCAATGGGATAGTGATTAATGGTTAGGGGTTAATAGGCTAGGGAGTAAAAATCATTAATGGATCTCAGGCACAAGGGTAGGGGTTAGTGTGTTAGACGTGTGTGGATTAGGGTAAGGGAACATTGGTTAGGAGTCAAAATGGTCATGATTACAAATTAATGCATTAGAAAATAGAGGTTGGGAATTAGACATCTATTTTATAGACTCCCTTACCTACTTTATTCTATTGACCATAGGTTATTTACCTTGGATATATAAAGTAGTTATCAATATGATTGGGAATAAATGACACTCGATCCTCCATATTTTCAAGGGCATGTTGAGGGTGCAATGAACATCAAAACATGTGTGGTGCTCTTCTAGTCATTGGACCATATCTCTAGTTTAACCTATTTTAGGAGGGAAGGTTGTTTCAAACAAAAGATAACTCTTCCTAGGGCCCCTAACAATAACTCCACATTTTGTAATGTTTCCATCCACTGCCATATCTTGATTCAATATTTTTTTATTTTATTTTTTATTAAGCTTCTAAAATATATTAATAGGAAAAATATTTAAATGGTTTAATACAAAAGAGGGCAGGCCTCCACTGCTAAAGAATTAATACTACCAACAATAATGGAGCAAGAACAGAATTGAACAATAATGCATACCAACTTAATATTGTTCATGATCAAGACATATATTAATACATGAATGAGAGATGTCTTTTGAAACAACCATCTCCTATAATCACTCAACAACCACCCCTCAATTCACTCAATAAGTATTGTCTCAATCTCAATTTATCTCTACAAGATATGGGCACAATAACAACTTTAAAAATTATTCTTAGTTAGACCAATGATAACATGAATGAATCATTAACCCAACATTTCTCCCTCATAGTGATCATTTGGGGGGATTCCAAGATCGTCTTTGAATTTGTAGAACTTGTCCTTTGGTAGTGCCTTGGTGAAAATATCTACACCTTGCTCTTCTATACTATAATACATAATCTCAATCATACCTTGTTGAACCAAATATTGAACAAAATGATCTTGTATATCAATGTGCTTGGTATTTTTGTGAACACTGAATTATTAGTCATCTGAATAACACTTTGATGATCACAAATCAATTGTGTTGGTTGTTCCTACCACTCATGTAAATCCTGCAAAATTATCTTCAACCAAACTACTTCACATGTCGTTGTAGTTGTTGACTTATACTATGCTTCTGTTGTGGAAAGTGAAATTATAGGTTGCTTCTCAGTACTTCAAGAAAATGTTGTTGAGCCCATGCTAAATGTGTAACCTGAACTATATTTTATGTCATCCATACAACCTTCCCAATTTGAATTTGAGTAACCAATCAACCTAAAATATTTTCTAGATCTATATACCAAACTGTAAGGTCTCCCACGATGCCCACTGAGCGCACATGCTCCTTGGGAAAAATAAAAAATAGAATGGAAGAAGAGCATAGGGAAGAAGTAATCGGTTGGGTGAAAAAATACATTTGGGTGTGGGTAGGAGCACCTTGGGTGCACGATGGTGATGCTTGACACCAATGGGGGCAAACACCTTACTTGCCTTAGAGAGATTGATGGAGACTTGGGATGCCTTTCGGCAAGGGAAAGATGACTTGGGAGGGTGGCCAAGGAGTGGAACTGTCTGCCCTCGGCAACATGGGCATGCTAGAGACGTTGGACAACCCCATCGACACACGTCCCACAAGAAGTCACGACAATTGACATGAAGAGCACACAATACAAGGGGCGCACACCCAAGGATGGGGCACGTCGGTCCAAGAGATGAACGATTGATGGGCGCGTGGGATTTGGATGGGCGTAATGGGTCCATAGAAGCGCACGATGAGATGATTGAGTGTGAGTTCGCGAAGGGGCATGGCACACCCAAGAGATGCAACGTTTCACACAAGTGACTCTTGGAGTCAATATAAAAGCAAGAGCTCAGAAACAAAGGAAGCATAGAGAATTTTTGACAAGATATTTGGAGAGAAGAGCACAAAACCAAAGGAATCATAGAGCATTTTTGACAAGATATTTGGAGAGCAAGTATGAGGTAAGTCTACAATAATGAATTGAGGCAGAGTTTCCAAGGTGGAAGACAAGTAGACAAGAGTTGGAAGTTTTGGATGGTTTCGGGGAAGTCTAAAAATGTAGGTCCATGGAGGCATGTGTGAGGTAGAACCAAAATCTGTGTTAGCTTGGTGAAAGTCTGTAGAAATGAAGGGACAACAAGCTTGTGGTTATGGGCATGTATGAGGTGCATCACAAGAGTTTGTGGAGATGGTTGTGACATAAAGTATTGGTGGGACAAATTTGTTCTTGAGTGTCTTGGTGAGGTGAGGTGAGTTGTTTGACTTTGCCACGTTGTAAACCGAGTCGGTAGTGCTCATGTTGTAAACTATTTCACAATAACAAAGACTTAGTTGAGTGTTAGGCATGGTTTGTGCCATCCACACTATTTTTGTGTTTGTGTTCATTTTTGTTCTGCAATTGTTCTCTTAGATTCTCATGTTCATGGATGCATGCTTAAATAAGACTAAGTGTTAAAATGTGTTAACAATTGTCTAAGTAAGAAAAAGTTGCAATACAGTAGGAGTGTGACTCATCGGTAGCCTAGAAAAAAGTATGTGTATGCTTTAGGTGAAGAGGTGTATCCCATACGAAGTATTCTTGGTGTGCCAAGCAATCAAGAGACAACCATTGCAGTGTCGCATGCCCTCAGGAGGTGAATGATCACGAGATTTGATCAAGCATTTTGCGGGGTCGTGATAGGTGGTATAAGAGAAAACTTGGCTCTTCACCATTACTGTAGTAAGAACAATGGTGAGGGAGGGGTGAACTTGTTTGGTGAAGAAGTATGGTCACAATATTGGTGAGGGTTTGAAGGACTGACCCATCACAGAGGCAACCTGAGTGCAGACTTGGTCTATTGTGACTGGGTTGAGTTGAAAACAGAAATAATGTGAGTAGACATAGGTGCACCCCTTAAGTAGGCCAAGTACAGAGTTCTAAGGGTGAACGAAGCACTTGGGAAAGGTAGACAAATGCAGTACTTTCATAGACCCAACCACAAAATTAACCACAGAGTTGAGAGTAGAATTTTGAAGAAGTATTGAGATGGACTCTTGGGTGCCTTGGATGAACCCTTCACAAGTAAAGTGAAGATACTTGGAGGGCCATCCATGGATGACAACAGTGACACCAAGAGGGAGCCCAAGACCTAAAAAATGAAGGATTGACTCGTTATCTTGAAAAGGACTGTTGAGCAGATGATGAACACATTGTGCCAACATGGTGAGAAGGTCGACCCAATGGAGAATGATATGGACAAGATGAATATTGGGTTTAACAAAGCCGTCCAGGAGTGCCAGTCAACTGTATATTTCATGTATGATACCTTGATGAACGACATTCAGGATAGACTCAATGAAACAAAGGACTTTCTTTCCGCAAGTTAAATGACCAATATGACACCATCACAATGTTGAAATGATCTTTGGCTAATGGAGATAACTCTGTTTTCATGCTGATGAGGATCAATATAAAGGAACTTGATCCATATGAAGAAACTTGCAATGCTAAGTTGTTGGGTAACTTATATAGGGACATTGAGCAGTACTTGGAGCAATTGAATGGAAGTTCAGACAAAGCCAAGGTGAATGCTGCAACAATGTTCTTGACAGGAACCACTAAAATTTGGTGGAGGAATCGAGTTGAAGACTTGGAAGTTGGGAGAACCATTGAGAAGATCGAAAATTGGTCAAAGATGAAGGAAAACTTGAAGGCATAGTTTGGTCCAGGGAAACAATCATGGATCACAAGAAATAGATTATTGGATCTCAAGCACAATGGTAAGATCCAAGCCTACATCAAGGAATTCACAGGGCTCATGTTGGAGATCAAATATATGTTGGAAGAAGACAAAATTTTCCACTTCAGGAATGGTATGCAACCTTGGACACAAAGTGAGCTGTGACGATAGAACGTGCATAATATTGCAATAATGATCGACGCAAGAGACAAACTATTTAGGGCTTTTGGGGTGAAATGAAGACAGGTCCTAGGAATAGTGAGGATGACCAAGGTGAGAAGTAGAAGCAAGAGAAGGGAAAAAATAAGGACAAGGGAAATACGAATTCATCCAAGGACAACGAAGACAATGCCAAGCAAATGGATGCAACGAAAGAGAATAAGCCAATTTCGTGTTGGATTTGTGCCAAGGAGCACTATGTGAAGAATTGTCCCTTGAAACAAAATTTGAATGCTTTGGAGAAGGAAGACAACCCATATGTTGGAGTCTTGCAGGTCTTGAACACTATCATGGGAGGTGAATCCATAGAGATTCAAGAGCAAGACGAGACATACAATTTCTATGTGTAGGCTGAACTCAATGAGAAGTCAGTGTTAGCCATGGTGAACATTGGGGAAACTCATAACTTCTTGAGGGAATACTTGGTGTGAAGGATTGGGTTGCATCCTAAACCAACACAAACAACCTTCAAGACAATTAACACAAGTGTAGAGAGGGTCATTGGTGTGGCTAAGGACATATCGTTGAATCTTGGTGACTAGTGTGGAAAGATGAGTTTCATCATTGTTCCCATGGACAATTTTTAAGTTGTGTTAGGACAAGAGTTCATGAGGAAGGAAAAGGCAAAACCAATTCCTCATATGAAAACTTTATCCATTTTCTCAAGACATACTCCATGTTTTATTCCTACCATAATGAGAAAGGAAGGAGGCATTCAGATGTCTTCCTTGTAGATGGTTGTTGCGAACAACCAGAGCACACAACCTTGTGGATATGAACTTGGACAATGTGGGGTGATGATTAGACAATATAACGTAAAGACTGAAAGGAAGCTCATGTTAGTGGAATGAAGGCTTGCTGATGTTGAAGAGATATGTAGATATTTGGCTAAGACAGTGGATGGCTTGGTTGATTTATGTTTGGAAGTTAATGAGTGGTGACGAAAATTAGAGGAAGTCACAAAGATGAAGACGTCGAAGAAGTTCATCAAACAAGAGCAGAGACCATTAGTGAACCAAGAGGACATAGACCATCAATGAAAAAAGAGGACTGAGGGAGATGAAACAACCTTGGTGGAAGAGAACCAAGGAAGGAGCCGATTCCTCTTCTAGTGAACTTGGACATGGTGAATGGTTGTATGACCTTGAGTTAGAATGACTCATGGAAGAGTGTAAAGGCAAGATCGGTTCAAGTGTACCATTGCTTATGTACATGATGCATAAGTATGGTGACACTTCACCAATCTCATCAGGACAGATTGGAGATGAGGGAGATGGCCCAACCAACCATCCCCCTTCACCTTCAAACTAGACTGCGACATGTTGGCTCGCTGTCTTGGGTTATGTTTGGGTAGGGGCGAGACGACTTATCAACATGCCTGAGTGGACCCGTCTTCCCTTGACAACATGGGCATGCTATAGAGGTTGGACGACCCCATCAAAAAATCCATGAGGAGTCACGACGATCAACACGAAGATTGCATAAGACAAGGGGTGTGTTCCCAATGGTGGGGCACGTCGGTCCAGGAGAGGAACAGTTGATGGGCGCGCGAGACTTGGATGGGCACACTCAGTCCATAGAAGGGCATGACGAGTTGGTTGAGTGTGGGTTCATGAAGGGGTGTGGCACACCCAAGGGACACAATGTTTCACACAAGTGACTCTTAGAGTCCATATAAAAGCAAGAGCGCACAACCAAAGGAAGCATATAACATTTTTGGCAAGATATTTGGAGAGCAAGTATGAGGCAAGTTTGTGATAACAAATTGAGGTAGATTTTCTGGGATGGAAGATAAGTAGCCAAGATTTGGATGTTTTAGAAGGTCTTGGGGAAGTTTGAAAATGTAGGTCCATTGAGGAATGTGTGAGGAAAAACCAAAATCCGTGTTATCTTGGTGAAAATATGCGGAAAAAAATTGAAAACAAGTATGCGGTTGTGGGCACATTTGAGGTGCCCGTAGGAGGTTGTGGAGATGGTTGCGACATAAATTTTTGGTGGGACAAATATGTTCGTGAGTGCCTTGGTGAGGTGACTTTTTTTACTCTTCCATGTTGTAAACCGAACTGGTAGTGCTCATGTTGAAACTGTTTCATAATAACAAAGACTTAGTCGGGTGTTAGGCACAATTTGTGCCACCCATACTATTTATGTGTTTGTCTTCGTTTTTGTTTCACAATTGTTCTCTTGGATTCTCATGTTCATGGATGCATGCTTACATAATACTAAGTATTAAAATTTGTTAAGAATTGTCTAAGTAAGCAAGAGTTGCACTAGAGTAGGAGTGTGACTCGTCGGTAGCCTAGAATGGAGTATGGGTATGCTCTAGGTGAAAAGGCATCGTCCAGATGAAGTATTCTTGGTGTGCCAAGCAACCAAGAGGGAACCATCGTGGTGCCACATTCCCTCAAGAGGTGAACGATCCCAAGATCTGATTAGGCATAATGTGGGGTCATGACACAAACCATAAGCAACTGTACCACGTAGATACCTCAAAATTGTCTCATCTTATTTCTAATGTATCTCCCAAGGATATGACATAATCTTGAAACCATGCTAATTGGAAAAGCCATATCTGGTAGATCAAACTTTCAAACCTATTGAAAATATAGAGTACTATCAACTAGATTGGAGTAATCATTTCTATATAACTTCAACCAAATTTTCAGAGGAGTTATGGATGGCTTGCAACTCATCATGTTGAAATTTTTTAGAATATCCCGATTCCCAAGTATGCTTGGCCTTTGACATAAAAATACTATATTCTTTTTTCCATGCTTCAATGCCCAAGAAATAATGCAACTCACCAAGATTTATCATCTAAAGTTTAGGAACCATATGTGACTTAAACTTCTGAAACACTTTAGGGCTATTCCTTTTATAAATCAAGTCATCAATATACAATGCAACTATGAGGATTTCTTTTCATAATTGAAGAATATAGAGATCGGATTTAGAGGAAGTCTTAACTAATCCATCATCCTGAAAGTGTTTATTAATGTTGAAATGTCACGTTCTTGACGCTTGTTTGCTACCATACAAGGTCTTCTTCAACCTCTAAACACAATCTTCTTTACCTAGAATTTCAAATCCTTCATGTTGCCTACATAAATTTATTCATCCAGATAATCATTAAAGAAAGCTAATTTAATACCCATATATTATCTACTTATACTATGCAACTAATGCAAGTGCCATCCTGACCGTGTCTAACTTTTCCTTTGGAGCAAAGGTTTTTGTATAATCAATTCCTTCCTTTTGTGCATAACATTTTGCAACTAAAAAGGTTTTATACTTATCAATTGTACCATATGATTTATACTTAGACTTATGCACCCATTTAAAACCAATTATATATTTTCCTTTGGGTAAACTAACCAAGTCTCGTGTATCATTTCTTACCAAGGCATTAAATTTTGCTTCCATGGATTTGTTGCATTCATTCTTTCTTGATGTGTTTGCATAACTAGATGGTTCATCCATTTTCATTACTTGTATCATAAGAGAAAAAATCACAATACATTGTGATCTAGTGACATTTCTCTCAAAATTTCTATCCAACATGTTAGTTTTTGAATGTCCTTTGACTAGCCACTTAGGTCGCCTCTTGCTTTCATTTTCCTTAACTAACTTAGAACTAGATCCATCACCAATGACCACTTCATCGTTTCTTAATTCAATCTAAACATGTTTTGGCTGATAAATTATTGTTCATCAAACACAACATCTTTTCTTGTTATAATTTGCTTCTCTTGGGGATCAAATACTATTTAACTTCTTGTTTATGTGCTATACCCAATGAAAATCCACTTTATTCTTTTAGCATCCAATTTATTTTATCCAGGTGGATATCGATGGCCACGCACCTTCTCCAACTGGCTCAAAACATTTTTCTGGCAATTTTGGCAATTTACTATTTTTAGCAGTTTTAACTTCCGGGGCCATTTTGTGGGCCTAAATGAAGGATTTTTTCAGGATAGAACTTCTCAATGATAGTCAAAGGCATAATTGAACCCCCAAAATGTATCTCCTCGACAATACCTTTCCAACGGGCTATCATATTCCTAAAACAAAGATCGTATGCAAAAGTTACGACCCCAGGAAGTTGATGTACTAACTTACCCAAACGGGGCCCACATGACTTTTGGCGCTTCATCTCCTAGGGTTAGGTTTTTGGATGTATAGGGATTTTTTCATTCCTATTTATTGTAAAAAGGCCTTCAGAGACTCATTGTAATCATCTTCTTGTGAATGCAAGTAGCTGTCACATCTCTTCTCAGAGATAAGCTGCCACAATTCTAGCGAGTCTTTCACTCTGCATTTTACAGTTTCAACTTATTTCCTTATTGAATAGAAAACCAGTTTTACTGTATCTCTGTTATTTTGTGTTAAGCTCCTGTTAATAATCTTTATTCATTTCATTCTGCTCATAAAATATGGATCAGTGGTATCAGAGCAAGCTGCTCTTGATCGTTTTTCAACGCATGTCCCCGACGAGGTTCGAGTATAGCAAGTTGGGTCTCGAGCTTGCCTCTCTTGAAGACAATTGCTCTCGCACGCCCAAGAAACCTTCCATGTTGGAAGAAAAGAAAAACGACGGAGCAGACGATCCTACAAATCTGTTTCTTGAGCAGGCTCTCACACGACAGAGGGATGAAATGATGGAGAATTTTTCCCACATCCTTCAACACTTGCCGATAGCAACATGCACATCTTCATCAAACAACCACTTTGGAAGCACCTCTCCTTTCAAGGTACAGGTTAATTTTTATATTCTGATATTTGAAGGTCAGATAGATGTGGATGCCCTAGACAAATGGTTAAATCTGTTAGAAGGTTATTTCTCTGTTCATAATTTTTTCGAAAGGGAAAATATCACCTTCGCACTCCTTAAAGCTCTCCCCCATGTCAAACATTGGTGGGAAACTTACTGGGAGCAAATTTCCACAGAGGATTATGGAATATATGGGGCCGAGCCCACTTGGTATTTTTTTGTGGATGTGGTAAAGGAACAATATTACCCTGTTGGAAACTATGAGGACCAGTACATGAGATGGACCACACTGCGACAAGAGAGGGGCCAAGCAGTTCCGGAGTTCACCAATACCTGCCATACCTTGCACACCAAACTGGGTATCATAGAATCAAAACGACATTTGGTTTTGAAATACCGTGGGGCTCTACACAGATACATCCAAACTGAAATGGATTTTCTGGATATCTCATCACTCGGTGCTGCTTATCGATATGTTGTTAAAATCGAGCAGAAATTTAAGCACCAGAACCAATGGGAGTTTGGGTCTGTAAATCTGCAACAACCAAATTATGACAAAGATGACCCTAACAAATAGTCTCTCGAAAACCAGTCCAAGCCACAGGAAAAGAAGGGTCACGGGAAGACAAAGAAGGACACTGAAAAATGGTGCGATTTCCACAAAATACCCTAGCACAACACCGATGAATGTTGCTCAAAATAGTCATTGGTGGCCAAGATCAAAGACAAGGAGCCAAACCCTGATCTAGAATCTGATTATGAAAATACTGGTAAAAGACAGATCATCGACGCAGACCCCACTGCTATTGTCACGACCACAACAATTCAACCAGAAGAACCAACAGATCCTGAAGAGGGGGAGCGCCTTTTTCATTCATAAATGTGGGTTAAGGGGACCCCACTGCATTTTATTGTTGATAGCGGAAGCCAGAAGAACCTCATCTCAACAGAGGTCATCAAACATTTGGGATTGTCGACAACACCACACCCGCAGCCATACAACATCGAGTGGCTTCACCAAGGACTAGATCTTCATGTCAGCCAACAGTGTCGATTGTCATACGACATCCAACCCTTCAAGGATGACGTATTATGTGATGTTTCCCCACTGGATGTCTATGAAGTTCTCTTGGGCCAACCATATATGTGGAAGTGCCATGCTGTTTATGAGTCTCGACCCCACAATGCCATTGTTTCTCTGGGGGGTCATATCTACAGAATACTAGAGGTATTTTCGACTATTGTTCCACCTAAAAAGTGCCGCAAGGTAGTATCTCATACTACAAAATTCAGCTTCTTCACAATCTGTTCAAAAGGTGAACAAAAGGATACTGCAACCACTACAACCTTGGCCCAAGCACCTTCTATCCAAAAGAAGCAGGTTGACAAGATTGTAGCAAAGTGTAAATATTCCTTCTACACAAAAGAATCTCATGTATACAGACTGGTTAAAAATATCCAACCCTTCCAACCACATGCTCATGATAGCCTTCCACAAACCGAACAATTTGATGTCTCAAGCAAGGCAAGCAACTCACCAAGATTCAGATTCAGTAAAATCTTTTTCTTCTCCCCTGGGCACTCAACGCAATGGAGACCATTGCTTCCTAAGGAGAGAGGATTGATCTAGGTGGATATCGGTGGCCACCCACCTTCTCCAACTGGCTCAAAGCAATTTTCTAGCAATTTTGGCAATTTACTATTTTTAGCAGTTTTAACTTCTAGGGCCATTTTGAGGGCCTAAATGAAGGTATTTTTCAGGATCGAGCTTCTTAATCATAGCTGGAGGCATGATTGAGCCCCCAAAATGAATCTCCTCAACTATACCTTTCTAATGGGTTATCATACACCTAAAATGGAGATCGTATGCAAAAGTTACAACCCCGAGAAGTTGATGCACTAACTTACCCAAATGGGGCCCACATGAATTTTGGTGCTTCATCTCCTAGGGTTAGGTTTTTGGCATTTTTGTTTATTGTAAAAATTCCTTCAGAGCCTCATTGTAATCATCTTCTTGCGAATGCGAGTAGCCATCACATCTCTTCTTAGAGATAAGCTGCCACCATTCTAGTGAGTCTTTCACTCTGCATTTTACAGTTTTAGCTTATTTTCTTATTGAATAGAAAACTAGTTTTACTGCATCTCTGTTATTTTGTGTTAAGCACCTGTTAATAATCTGTAGTCATTTTTTTTATGCTCATAAAATCCGGATCATTCTTCCTCTTTTATTTAGGGACAAATGCATATGCAATGCATCCAAATATTCTCATATGTGCAACGATAGGTTTGTACCCTAACCATGCTTCCTTTGGAGTCAAAGCCAAAACTACTCTTGTGGGACACATGTTCAAAGTGAAGACTATTTTATGCATTGCTTCAACCCAAAATTCATTGGCAAGCTGCTTTGTTTTCAACATACTTCTAGCCATCTCAACAATGGCCCTATTCTTCCCTTCTGCAACACCATTATGTTAAGGAGTATATGAATTTGTAAACTCTCGCTTTATGCCATTCATCTTGAAAAAAATCATAAATTCATTGCAATTATATTCTCCCCCATTATCAGATTCGAGGGTGAGAATCTTCGAACCACTCTATTTTTCAACCAACGCCTTGAACTGAACAAAATGTGTAAAAACTTTTGACTTATTTGCATAAAATATACCCATGTTTTTCTGGAATCGTCATCAATACAAGTTAGGGAGTACCTTGCCTTTCCAAAAGATAAAGTCTCCATGGGACCACATAGATCTGAATGTATTGATGCAATAGGTTCTCTAGCCATCCAAGATCTATTGAAGAAGTGATCCCTATGCTACTTCCCTAATATGCATCCTTCACAAGTCTCACCATCAACTTCAAGGTAGGGAAGACCATTCACCATGCTAGTCTTCCTCATCAACACCAAATTCTTGAATATCGATGTCCCATTCTCAAATTACAAAAATTTCTATTCACTCTTTTTGTGGCTTTTAAACTTTGTGACTCGCTTGATGCAAAAGTGAGTTTGAGAATCCTATCTGCAGTCATTTCTCTTCTCACAACAATTGCTTTTTTTTTAGCTTGTCCGTAATTAAGCATTTTTTATCATCAAACACTAACTTATATTTTTGCTCCATCATTTTCCCTATATAAAGTAGGCTGTTTTTCAACATTGGTGTCAACAATGCATCATCAACAAACTTCCTCTTTCCATTCAATGTTTGGATTTCCACTGTACCTTTCCGTTTAACTTCTCAAGCACCCTTAACTCCAAATATCACTTTACCAAAATAACTATAATGTATTATAGTGAAAAATTCCTCATGAGATGTCATGTGTGTTGAACATCCTAAATCAATGTACCAAGCCTCATTTTATTCATTATGTGCCTTTGAACTAGATATAAACAACTTATCATTTCCTGTTTCTTCAGTAGTGGTATTGGCCCATTTATTTTCCAAATCATGCATTTTATCTCTGCAATATTTCCCAAAATGACTAAATATGTTACAATAGTAAAATTATCCTCTGTATCTCTATGTAGATGCACCTCTTCCTCTTCCTCTTCAATGAGATCCTTCTCTACTTCTTTCTTTGAAAAACCGACTTGGATTTCTTCCTTTACCTCTTGAGGTGGATGCATTTCCTTGATAATTATTGGATTATGTGAATTCTGTTGATGTCGATTCTGATTCTGATAATTTTAATTATGATGTTTTCCTCTTCCTCTATACCTCATGGAAAAAGCAAGTTCCATTTTCTCATTTGTAGTGTTTTCTTCAATAATTAGCAAGTAACCACTCAATTAATTAATTATCATTGTATTTAAATCTTTGGAGACTAGAATACTGGTGGTGATCATTTCAAATTTAGGCACAACACTTCTTAAAATTTTATCATGCATTCTTCTTTGGAATATCTTCACCTAACGACATCATTTATTAACAAGATATTTCATTTTTGTGACATAATCATTCATTGGTTCATTACCATGCATCTTAGCATTTTCAATTTTCTTCTTAATGTTTGTAGTTTAGTTGTTGCTACTCCTTCATCTATGTTATTTAATATATAACATGCTTCTTTATATGATTCAGTGGCATTGATTCTAGGAAATATTGATTCATTGACTTCACTCTCTATAAAATAAAGTGCCCCATTATCTTTTCTTATAAATTCCTTTAAATATTTATTTCCATTAGCATCCAATGCTTTATATTCTTCATCAAAAAGATGATAATACCCTTCAATTACAAGCTTCCATAAATCTTTAGTGATAAATGTGAGTAGCATCCTTTTGCTCCAATAAAAATAATTTTTGACAATGAGTTTAGGTAACACAATGTTGCTTGCCTCCATCGGAAAATGATAAAAAGGAGATGGAGACAAATAAAAAAATCAACACAATGTGTCCCACTTCAATTCGAGACACGAACATCGTGTTGTAAAATGAGACTTAACCACCACCAAAGAATATATATTTTTGTAAATTTTTCAGTACAAAGGAAATGCAACACTTACACAATTACAATGTAAACTTTTCTAATGTCTCCTTTCAATGAGAGGTGAAAAGCAATATTGACCCTTTTACAATTTTTCTTTGTGTTTAACAAAAATAAAATACTTAAAAGGCACAATTGAAAAAAAAACAAAATATTCTTACATAATCAAAGTACCTTTTCAATAGTTGTCTTATCACATGTCTAATTGACAAGGATTTACAATCTCTTTGTTACTTCATAAGTTGAACATTTGCATTGTAACATCCCCATTTTAATCCCTGATTTAGTGATTTATATTGTAAACATGATATATGGTTGCAGATCAAGTGATGTGATATGTAACTATTGTATATTGAAAATAATAAAATAAATGTATCGTCGGCTACAAACGGACATAAACAAATAGGTTTCCACCACAAGAGGGGGGGAGGGGTCCAAGGGCCCAAGGGGGAATTATTCCTGTGTATTAATCTCAACCCACTTTCTAAAATAATTATTGTGTATGAACCTTCTAATTTCCTTTTGAGTGTATCAAAGCCCTGATAATTAAACACATGTAAGAGGGTTGGTGTGAAAAGTCACTTCACATAGTTATCGAGAGCATGATCCTGAGTACAATCAACATTGGGGAATGTGAGAGTCAACATGCATGGGAAAAAAAGGGAAATTTGAATGGGAAAGGTAGAAAGTTTTTACAATTAGTTTTTGGGGACAACAAGAGGGAGTTGAGTGTCAAAGTTTGAATATATCCATAGTGGGAGTTGTGGGAAGATTGTTGGAGCTGTAATTGCATGAAGAAGTAGGTTGTTAAGCAAGTAGAGTGATATTTATGTATGAGAAATTACCCTAGAGCAATGAGCTTGTTGATGTGAGTTTCATATTGCAGTGGTAAGTCCTTGGATTCCCTAGCAAGATATATTCCTAGACAACTTGTGTTGGAGCCTTGGAGGGAAGTGGGAAGGCCCGAGGGACTACAAGCAAAGAAGGGGGGATCCCATTCCTTGGGTTGTGTAGGTTGAAGGGAAGAGAGTCGGTGGATTGGGATAACTATAGGAAAACTCAACTTGTTCTGGGTTGTGAGTGAAAAAAAGAGACACCCTTTATTATGGATTCGTAGCCCCAACTTGGGGGTGACTTGCTACTGATATTTGGAGCAACAATGATACGATTAGGTGGAATGTCCATCCTTTGTAGCTGATTTCATGTTTACTTTTAGAAGATAAATGTTTTATCTTTGTTTCAATGTTTTTAACTATGGGTTTTTATTGATAAATGTTTTATCTTTGTTTCATTGTTTTTAACTATGGGTTTTTGAGCAATTTATATGTTGTTGTGTATATGTTTAATTGGTTGCATTCGTAATATTGCTAGATGCATGTTATATCCTCCATGCATTGCATTTAATTGTGGGATTTATTTGTTGTGTGCATACTTTGAGTTGAGAAATTATAAGATGTTGTATGTAGGTGTAATAGATTGCATTCGTTCTTTTTAAATGTTTCTGTTCGATGCATTGACGTTTTTAGCATGCTACACATATTTAATTTAATGGGTATTAGAAAATGTTTGGTGGGGTTAACAGTGGGGGCCACTATAGAGTGGTATCAGAGATTTTGGTTCAACACCGAATCCGTATGGGCCAAAGACTAGCGCGAATTTGACAAATTCATTGTTGTAGAATTTTGATCTATGATAGATTTGGGGAAAATTTTGAAACTAGAGTAAAATCCCAAAAATTATATGCAAATTCAAATCGAATTTGCACTTAGAATGGTTGAGGAGATGATCAATGGCATCGATCTGCAAGTTGCAGAGTTAAATTTGGCATGGAAGGTCAAATTTTGTGTTTTCATGGCGACTAAGGAGTTAGTAAAATCAATGGCCCAGATCGCATTCAAATTGGTGATCAATGACCAAGATTCATTTTGGATTGGTTAAAATTTTCAAGTTCATCGAAGAAAATTTCCGAAAAATTATGAAAGTTTCGAAAATTAATTTTTTTTGGGATTTTTTGAAAAATTCCTTACTAATGATGATGTGAACTGACAAGGTCCACAGTGGCAGTTCCATGGTGGAAGCAGACAAGTTAAATATAATATATTTTTATGAATCAACGATGGATATTACATTTGATTTCGAGATTGATAGCTTAGATTCATCCTAGTTTTGGTAAAAAACTTCTAAGTTTCAGAGTTTGGTGAAATTCTATGAATTAGTGACTTTTTCATAGACAATCAATGATTGTTGATGGAGTTTTTGGAGTTCAAAGAAATTCTATGAAATAGTGACTTTTTTTGTAGACCGTCGATGAAGAAAATAGTCGATCGTCGATGGAGTTTTCAAAGTTCGGAAAAAATCTACGAAGTAGGGAATTTTTCGTAATTCGTCGATGAAGAAAATCATTGATCGTTGATGGAGTTTTCAGGGTTCGATAGAATTCTGTGAAGTAGGGAATTTTTCATAATTTGTTGATGAAGAAAATCGCCGATCACTGATGGATTTTTCTAGGTTCGACGAATTTATGTGAAGTAAGGACATTTTCGTAATTCATCAATGTAAAGAAAATTGTTGATCGTCGATACAAAGAAAATCGTTGTTCACCAATGTAAAGGAAATCATCGATTGGAAATGCAAAGGAAATCACTGATCACTGATACAAAAAAAAATGTTGATACAAAAGAAATTATCACCGATGCAAAGGAAATCAGTGATACAAAGGAAATTATTGATCATCGATGCAAAGAAAATTGTCGATCGATGATGCAAAGAAAATTGCTAATCATCGATAAAAATGAAATTGTCGATTGTTGTTGAAAAGGAAATCGTTGATCGTCAATGCAAAGGAAATCACTGATCGTTGATGCAAATAAAATCGTCGATTGTTGATAAAGGAAAGGAGAAGATAAGAGGAGAAAGAAAAGAGAGAAGAGAAGAAGAGAAAGAGAGAAGAGGAGGAAAGGGAAGGAGAAAATGGAAAAGTTTACAAAAACAATTATGGAGCCAAAAACTTGTTTTGGCTATAACAAGTGAAAAAAACTTAGAATCAGGTGAAATTTAAGGGGTATGTCCGCAGTAACGAGGGCTACAAGAGTGATAGTGAAGGCCACTGGTTAATTCTACTTCAATTTTCTGTTAAAAAAAAATTAAAAAAATAAAAACACATTGGGTTTTGAAGATCTAGGTCGTGCTCAATAATCGAGGCCCAGATAAAGGTGAAAAATTAATAGTGAGTGCAAAAAGCAAGCATGAAGATACCCATTTGGGATTTTTCCAAAATTATAAAAGGTTTGGAGTGGAGATGTCGAAACAAGTAAAAGTCCACTATTCCCATGCACTTTTTGGGGAGTTTTGAAATCTCTAGGGAAGGAAAACAGACCCCAGATCACATATCCATAAAATTTTATTTAGTTGAAATTTTACCTATACATCAATCCAAACAACTTTGTCTTGAGGGAGTTTTTTCTAGTTTTGCTTCAATTGGGAGATAACCATTTTCGACTATAAATTCATAGTCTAGAGGAAATGCAAAATGACAAAATTGTCAAATCTAGATTGATGTAGAAGTTGGATGGAGAATCATATCATGAATCTGAGAGTTGTATTGTATTCAAAATAAAGAATACTATTAAAACTCAATATAAAGTTTTCCTAGTGCTTGCCATATTTTCTTCTATAAGAGGTAGAAGTTAGCCTTTTAGATTTTTAGTACAAGTGAAACAAGTGCAAGAAGGGGTGAAACTGTTGATTTTAGAGAGCCATAACTTTTAGCCCATAAATTAGATTGAATGGCATAAGTATAGTCATTAGAAATCTAATTTATAAGGGAATTTATTTTAAATCTTAGAATTTTGATTTGTTTATCAGTTTCATTCAAAACAATTGAGGCAAAAAGTGGTTGTAGCTCAATTAATGACAATTTTATAATATGTTTAACTCTAATAGGTAATTGTTGCATGCACATTTATTGTCGAATTAGAGGTACATGCAAAAATATCTAGTTACTATATGAGGACTAGAGATATGGAGGATTCCAAGGGATCTTGCTATTAGAAATAATAGGTGTGCTCATTTAACCATAGACAATATAGCAATATTGTCACCCAACCATAGGCCAAAGCCACCCCCGAGAACCTTAACCTTGACAAAGAATAGTTCCGAAAGAAAACCTAGGCCTAATAGCCAATCAATGTAGCGTACCTCTCTTCAGAGCTAACACATAAGGTAGAAAGTCCAATCCTAAATTGAGAATACATGTTGCAATAACTGCAGTTGCAACTACTCTCTAGACTTGCGCACTTACTCAGTTTCTGTAGTGCACACTCTTACATTTCTGCAGTTGCGAGTTGTGTGTATTAAATGAGATCTGGCGTCCTGTATTTATACTTCTACTCCTTAGCTGTCTGGGCCAACTTCTCATTTTGGAGGCTAAAAATTCAATATTAAATATATCCTTTAGCTGAATTGTCTTCTAGGGTTATGTCCAAAGCTTTAGGGTTTCTTCTTGCTTCCCAGAATATTCTATTCTTGTCAGGGTTACATGTGGAGGTTAATACCTCCCACAACTACCATAATATCAACACTCCCTCCTAGCTAGGGAGGTATTGAAAGCAATTGTCTTGAGCACAAACATACCATTCAATCAGTAGCATCATCATAGCCATACAAGCTATCTCATGATTAGATCATGAGCACCCTCATCATTATCAATATCATATGATAACATCAACTGCATCATCTCTCGAAGCCATAATCCATCTGAGTAATCAAGCATGATACTGAATAAGTCACTCACTCCACAGAGGATACATGAACCATTCTTCTAATATAGTCATATGTCCTAGAAGAATAACTATTTCAACATATGATGGAAGCCATGCCATGGGATATAAGGACTATTCTTCTAATCCAAACATATGTCCAAGAAGAATAAATGTCCTAGACCATTTTCCACCTGGAGAATGTCTGTCCACTAGCACACTAACTATCCATCTAGTTGATAATCATTTTCAACACTACTGATAGTCTACATGGAAATCATAACAATGTCATTCAATAGAACACAAATGTGTCTATCCATAGTAGTACACAACTACTGTCCAATGGTATACAACCACACCAAGTAGCACACGACTACTTAATCAGTGACAAACAGTCACAACCAATGAAACACATCCACCAAAATAACACCTACTGTCCAGAGACATACAATCTCCACAAAAATCATATCATCTGATATCAACCTGCATAGAAACAAATATCATGATATAAACTGAGTCATCTGTGCCATTCTTCCACTCACATATTTGATATCTGGAAGAGCATCTTCCCTCAGAAAGTAAAACATCAACCATGGGATATCTGGACTATTCTTTTCAAGCATAGAAGAATAACTGTCCCTGATTTCTGAGCTTAGACCATTCACCTAACTGGGCCATTCCTTCGACACTAATCATAGTGCAACCTGGAGAGAATGAGTCTGCTTTAGGGAATGCCTATCCCTGATTGCTGAACCTGGACCATTCACCTAACCGGGACATTCCTATGGAAATAACCATAGTGCAACCTGGATAGAATGAGTCTTCCCTAGGGAATGACTATCCAGACCATTTCCTAATGGAAATGATTATCCTGCACCAACCTCCAAAACATACCATTCTTCGAAACTTCTCACAACTCTGAAATTTGAAAGAATGACTCCCCGACGAGGCAGACCATTCTACTTGATCACTACTAAGAGTGACTGCCAAGAAGAATGACTGTCCTAGGCCATTCCCCCACACCGTCCATAAGGGGAATCACTGTCTATGGTACATCAACAATCTATCAAACCATTTTAATTACGAAAATGACTGTCCGATATGGACCATTTTTCGAGCTGGAAAATGTATTTCCGTCAGAAATCTCAAACCACTTTCCAAACTGGAAAGGAAATGCTCATCCTGGACCATTTTTTGAACTAAAAAATGACTTTCCATAAATCAATAACACATTAGTGGTCCCTCCCAACCTGGGAGCAACCTCTTCCTTTTTCAATAAGGAAGTCATGTCCACGAGCCCCAGCTTGCAAACTTTTCATCTTGGATAGAGGCTTTACCAAAATATTTGCTATCTGCTCATCTGTGGAGATATATTGGAGAACCACTTCTCTTTTATAGAATTCATCACGAAGAATGTAATTCTTGATCTCAATGTACTTTGGTCTGTTATGGAACACTGTTTTTCTCTGGAGGCTTCATGTAGCTCTGATCATTACAATATATATCATGGTCGAATTCAACACTTCTGTTTTCTGCTAGCTCATGACATCGTGGCAAGGCTCAAACTGAAACATATCCAAGTAGCACTTCTTCTGTCATCATGAGAGTTTTCCATGGATTAGCAATCCATTATCCCAAAATTCTGAGTAACTGTTCTGATACACTATCTCTATCATAGAAAGTTTTCACCATGCTTTTGTTGTATATGAGATACTCTACATCAAGTTGTTTGAATCCATGCAAGGTCTTCTTATATCTGCATACATGGGTCTCTTTCTGGTATACCTCAAAAACTTGAGATTTCTTTACACAAGATTCTTCCTCAAATTCTATATTGGGAGAACAATATTTTACAACCAACTGATGTAAAATTCAATCCATGGATACTGCAAGAGATATAATAGCTCATATAGAGGTGTATCTAGTTTACGGGAACAAGCTATTATCATAGTCTTCTCCTCCTTCTGGATGAACCTCTAGTTCTGAATCTCGCAATGCTTCCATTCACAATCCTTTTTCACAATTTCTTACATATACTTTTCTTCATCATAACTTCCATTTCTTTTGCTTGATTGCTTCTAGTGGGTTCAAACCAAGTTGGTAGTCTTATGATTCTCAGTATAATAATTGGTTGTTCTGGATTTTCTTTCTCTCTTGGAATCTTAATGTTCTTTCTCATGTTTCTCTTTAGCTCTTACGTCCATGGAGTTTTCTATAGATTCCATGCCTTGAAGATTCCAAATTCTTCCTTTATCATAGGATCATGGATGTACATGGACAACCAAGGATACTTTAAGGCTTATTTTCGAAGAAGACTTCTTCTAAAGTCAAACTAAACATGTGCTATTTTTTATGGCTTCTACTTTCAATGGGAACATGGATAGATACTTCATAATCCTCAATGGATCATATTATTTAGAATGAGCTCCCTCCTAATCCTTTCTTCATGCATGAATGCATGATCTTCTTTTGGAATTCTATAATCATCTCCTTCCATCTGAGATAGTCCACGTTTTTGTCTGCATTCTTATTGCCTTCTGCAAGGTGTCACAAGTCTTTTTCTAGATTCTTCTTGGTTGTTGACTTCTTTCTATTTTGACTTATTCTGGGTTTTCTTCAAGTTTGATTCTGATTTCGACTATCTTGCAGTAGTTACTTATGTAATAGATTCCATAGGAATTGTTACCAAGGATTGTCAATGTACTTTATCTTTTCATGTGTATTGCTTGAATTGTAGTCATCGTGATAGCAATCCTTATCTTGTTATTCTTCCATAGGTATTGTTTCACTTGAAAATCGTCTCTTCTAAGAAATAGATATGCAAGATATGTGCATAAACTATGTAAACATGGTATGTACAAGAACTATGAAGAATATTGTTACCTTGTTTTAGAAGAAGAAGTATGTTTTATCCTGCTTGGCCTTCTTTGAGGGTTCCCTTTCTTCGTCAACTGGTGCTTTGTGTATTTCCTTCATTTTCTTTAACTCGAGACAATGATTCTTGTAGTGACCATATTTTCAACAGTTGAAGCATTGTATTTTTGACATATCTTTCTCTTGATTTGGTTTCTTACTTGAGTCAAACTTTTTCTTATTCCTGAATTTCTTGAAATTTGTTGTGTAGGCTTGATCATTTTCTTTCCTTTGGAATTTTTCTTTTGCGCTAATCCTTGATTCTTCTTGTGTACAACAAGTCCAAAGTTCTTCAAATTTGGGATACTCCTTCCTTGTGTTCATGCTTGCGGAAAATGCATCCCATGTCTTGGGAAGATCATTGAGTACTATATTTACAAGTTCCTTCTCTGAAATGATTTCTTCAATAGCTTGTATTTGATCTCTTAACTAAGAGATTCTCACAAAGTATCATGTTATGCTGTCATCATCATTCATTTTCATGTCACAGAGCTCATTCTTCAGACTCATTACTTGTCCAATGTTTCTGACTGAGAAGAGGTTAGTTAGGGCATCATACATCTTCTTAGATGAGTCAAGATGAGAGATGTAGGGTATCAAGTGGTATTTTACAGAGTCCACTATGATACTCACGACATTGATGTCAGCGTCCTTGAACTTCTCCATACTTGCAACGTTCTGAGGTTCCTTCTCTTTTCCTTCTTCAAATTGTGGTTCCACAATATTTCCTTTCACGATATCCAACACTTTATTCTTAGCAAGGATGAGGTCAATCCTTGTATTCCATGCTCTGAAGTTAGAAGCCCCTTATAACTTGTTTTTTGACTTCATAGAGTAAGTCATGATTTCTTTGACTTGGTCAAACTTTGACTTTGACCAAAAAATCAAACTTGGCATCTTAGCTTGTTGAGAGTAATAGGAGGTGCGTTGGGTTAGGGCGCACTAGGATATCCATAAATTAGGTCAATCTCTTCACTTAAGGTGCCTCAGCCTAAACAAAGTCCAAGCCTAAATCGAGAATACAGGTTGCAGTAGCTGCAATTGCAACTACTCTCCAGACTTGCACACTTATTTAGTTTCTGCAGTGTGCACTCTTATATTTCTGTAGTTGTGAGCTGTGTGTATCAAATGAGATCTGGCGTCCTGTATTTATACTACTTCTCCTTAGATGTCTGGGCCGACTTCTCATTCTGAAGGTTAAAAAATCAATATTAAATATTTCCTTTAGCCGACTTGTCTTCTAGGGTTATGTCCAAAGCTTTAGGGTTTCTTCTTGCTTCCCAAAATATTTTATTCTTGTCAGGGTTACACATGGAGGTTAATACCTCCAACAACTACTATAATATCAACACTTGCAGCCTTGAGGAGGAGGTCGGAGGTTTATATGTCAGCATGAGAAATGAAAATATCGAGTCCAATGGACATATAAGCAGGGTGGAGTTGGTTGAGAGTATGAGAATATTTTAGAAAGAAGTGCAGAGCTATAGAGTACACAATGAAAGGATGATAAGATTTCAATAGGAGATTATATATAGTGTGAATATGTTGCAGAGACAAGTTACTAAACATTCTAGCGCAAAACAAGCAACCAGTGCAAGGAAAGTATAAGCATCCAGATCTCATGATAGGAGGGATGATCACAGAGGATATAGGAAATAAAGGAGTGTTGGAAATATGGCTACAACAGAGATGACGCAGATGATCAAGGCGCAGATGCTCAAGGTTGTCATTGATGGCAATCGATTATTTATAAAGAACAGATGCTGAAACACGACTGCTGCAACACGAATGCTGAAACACGACTGTTGGGAGCGAACACAGATGCTGCAACACAAAAGTGAAACATGTTGAAACGTAGATGCTGAAACACGACTGCTGCGACACGAATG
>SNQJ01S0037072.1:95991-114780 GCA_010110895.2 Picea sitchensis | reverse complement strand
TAACAAGGAGTGTTAGTAGAAATTATCATCATTCAATAGGACACCTGACTAGAAGAGCACATTCACATTCAAGGTTGGAGAGCAGCCCAAGTGTGCCCTTGTCAGGAGATAGAGGAAGAGGCATGCATAAGATATTTTTCAATTAGATCTTAGGAAGCTCAATCCACCATCAATTGATGGAGAGAATATAAAGGGNATCTGTGTCTCATAATTGTGAATGAATGCTGTGTGTGTGATTGTTGTTCATTATGATATATGCTTTATGTTTACAACACTGGTTTTCACAGTAAGGACTTACTGCCACTAATATTAATGATTCGAAGTTAAAATTGAGAGAGATGGTAGATAATTTACAATAACTGATTCACCCCCCCCTCTCAGTTATTTCATACCTGTAACAAGGAGTGTTAGTAGAAATTATCATCATTCAATAGGACACCTGACTATAAGAGCACATTCACATTCAAGGTTGGAGAGCAGCCCAAGTGTGCCCTTGTCAGGAGATAGAGGAAGAGGCATGCATAAGATATTTTTCAATTAGATCTTAGGAAGCTCAATCCACCATCAATTGATGGAGAGAATATAAAGGGAGAAGATGTTGAAGCTTGGTTGTTGGGCATGAGGAAATATTTCCAGTTGCATGATTATTCATCAAATGTAGAAGCTTGAATTGAAATATACCATCTTCAAGGAAAAACATCTGTGTGGTGGGATTAACTCAAGCAGGTTAAGCACATTGATGAGAAGAGGATCTCATGGAGGGAGTTCAAAAAGTACTTTTAGAAGAAATACTCGTCAGAGCAATATTATCACAAGAAAATGCAAGAGTTATTTGAACTCAAACTTGGAAGCATGACAATGGATGTGTATGAGTGGAAATTCCTTGAATTGTCAGGGTATGTTGGCTTCATAAAAGATGAGAAGGTAAAAATACAAATATTTATTAGTGGGATACCTTATTTTTATAGTGACAAAATTCATTTTGATGATCCCAATACCTTGGAAAAAGCCATAAGTAAATATAAGTATCTTTATGAATAGAGAAAAACAAGACCAACTTTTCAAAATGCTTGGGATGATAAGAAGAGAGGCAAGATGGATTAGTAGAAGAAAGGATTTAAGACACCTTTTTCCTGAAACAAATCTCAAGCATATCAGAAAGGACAACCAACACAAGGTGAGCATAAAATGATAGATTCATTGGGAAAAAGGCCAAAGAAAAATCCCATAAAGTGTTGGGGATGTGAAGGATACCACTTGTATAAATACCGTCCTCACAAGGGATATAGAATGAGGATTTTGCATAACATTCAGAAAGTTGATACAGTGGATGGCATGAGAAAGAGTGTGCCAAGGATTCATACAGCCTTGGATAATATAAAAGTAGACTACCAATCCCATATGATCGAGGTAGAAGGTAAGATTAATAAGGATTGCCTAATAAGCATGAAGGGAGTTATCATTAAGGTAGATTTGAACATCATATCACTTGAGCCATACGATTTCTTAATTGGTATAGATTGGTTGGATAAGCTTCGTGCTATACTAGATTGTTACAACAAGGATTTCAAATGCCTTGATGAAGAAGGAAATTTAAGGAAGGTGCAAGTTATTCCAAGACCTATATCTGTCAAAGATATTTCAACATTGCAATTGCAGATAAGTTTTATAAAAGGGTTCCAAACATATGCAACCCATATGAAAGATCCAACCAAGGATGAAGTGCCAAATATCGAAGACCATCTAGTCTTGAAGGAATATGAAGATGTGTTTGGGGAATTTCCAAGATTACCACAGAAGAGATATATTTATTTCTCTATCGACTTAATTCATAGAGCTACCCCAGTGTCCAAAATTCCCTACAGAAGGAGCACCTCAGAGTTGAAAGAGTTGTAGATGCAACTAGAAGAATTTTTGAAGAAGGGGTACATATGCTCAAGTGTCTCGGGGTGATCCAATGCTTTTTGTGAAGAAAAAGAATGAAAATATGGGGTTGTGTATTAACTTTAGACAACTTAGTAATTTTACAGTAAAGGACATGTACCCTCTATCGTGGATCAATGATATTTTTGATCAACTAAAATGAGTAAGGATATTTTCTAAGATTGATTTGAGTTCAGGTTAACATCATGTGAGAATCAGAGAAGAAGACACCAACAAGACAACATTTCAGACAAGATATGGCCATTATGAGTTTGTGGTGCTGCCATTTGGCTTGAAAAATGCACCAATTAATTTTATGTGTCTAATGAATGGAGTGTTAATAGATTATCTCGACAAATTTGCCATTGTCTTGTTGGATGATATTATTATCTACTCCAAGATAGAGGAGGAGCATGAGAAACATTTGAGGATGGTGTTACAGGTGTTAAGAGAAAAGCAATTGTATGCCAAGTTAAACAAGTGCACTTTATATCAAAGGAAAATCCATTATTTGGGCCACGTCGTCTCAAAGGAGGGCATAATGATGGACCTTGAGAAGATTAAAGAAATCAAAAGTTGGCCAGCACCAAAGAATGTTTCAAAAGTGAGATCCTTTATGGGATTGATTGGATAATGTAGGAGATTCATTGAAGGTTTCTCTAAGGTTACACATCCAATCACCTCACTACAAAAGAAAGGAACAAAGTTTGAATGGACTATCAAATGTGAGGAGAGTTTCCAGAACTTGAAGGAACTATTGACCAGTGCATCTATTCTAAAGGTTGAGGATCCATATGAGGACTTTATTGTGTGAAACAATGTGTGTAAGGAAGGGCTTGGTGGAGTCCTTACACAAAATGGGCATGTCATATGTTATGAGTCAAGGAATCTTAAGGAGCATGAAAAAGATTATGCTACACATGACTTAGAGTTAATAGCCATAGTACATGCCTTAAAAATGTGGAGGCATTATCTCATGGGCATAAAATTTGAGCTGAAGATAGATCATAGTGGTCTGAAATAATTGTTTGAGCATCCAACATTGAATTCCATGCAAACTAGATGGCTGTAGTTTCTCAATGAATATGATTTTGACAACAAACATATCAAGGGTAAATAGAATAAAGTGGTTGATGCACTCAACTGAAGGGTGCATGAAATGCATGCTACAACCATTAGCATGTGTTAGCACAAGATTGGTTAAGGTTCCAAGTGTCAAGAGACACCCATAGTCAAGAAGAGCATAACCCCTAAGAAGAAGCCTGCCATTTATGAGAAGGAAAAGTCTGTTGTGCCAAAGGAAGATCCTCTTTCTACAAGAAAGAGTGTGAGGTTGAATTTCAGGGCTGCTAAGCGTTTAAATAATTGGGTTTTGAGTTTTTTCTAAGTGCTAGTTTCCCCTGTGGTAAAAGGCACTACCCATTGTACAGTCAAGGCACTTAATTGAAATGGTTTTGTCATCATTAAAGACTACAAATTTCTCTTCACACATTCAAGATTGAAGGCACAGTGTTTTTGGTTATGCTACCCACACTTTCACACAGACGTAGTGCAAGTGGTGCTACCTAATGGCATTGCGTAATATTTCACAGAGGACAGAAGCTGCATACAGGTGCAACACACTCGAGCGCTACCTACAGGCGCTGCATAATATTCTGGCAGAGGCTAAATTGTGCAGAGTTATTCTGCTAGTTTTGAGTCACTAATTTAAAACTTGGGTTATGATTAGTTGAGGATGTATTTTTGAAAACTGGATGAGGTTTTCGTTCATAACATTCCAAATAACAAAAACCTGTCTCAGTTTTTCAAAATGTGTTTTGGTTTGAGAGATATTGGATATAGAAGTAGGCGCTGCATACTCTGCACAGTGGCACTGCGCACTAATTTCTTGTAGCGGTCAGGGTTTTGATATTCGCCTTGTTGGGAGGTTGCCACATGTCAAGGAGAGTTAGAATGGATTCTCAAGGACTAGTTAGATATCAAGGGACACCTGTACCTAAGAATTAGCTCCACCAAAGGCCTCATGCATGAGGTGGAAACAATTTATTAATGACCTCCAACAAATTCTTGAAAATCAACAGTTTGTTGGATTTTTGTCTCTTTGACTGTTGCCACCTATCTCCAAGGCTTAGAATCCAATGGAGGAGATGGGATTCGACCTCCTTAGGTTATTTGGATGTTATTTTATATTTAAAGAGGGATATATCTCTTGGATAAGGGGATGGATGAGCCAAGATAGGCTAGAGAGAGTAGGAGTAGGTAGTTTTCTTGTGTGTGTTCATTTGTAAGCCTGTGGGCATTTTTTGATTGTAAGCATTACTGCTATTGGAGACTCATGAGAACTGTGATTTCAGATTGTAACTCTTCTTTTATATTTCTTCTTATTTGAATATATTTCAGATTTGAGGATCAAAGGATGTCAATGATTTATGGATCCCTAAGTAGCATAGGATCTGTTGTATTTTGCCCATCAGTCATTGTTTATATTCAAGTATTTGTTGATTCATTAAATTGAGAGGATCTTTGTTTAGTGAACATTCTATATTATTTTTTCCTTCTTCCTTCTTCCACCTATCAACATATAATCTTGTTTTCTGTTGAGTAGCTTTTGTGCCTTCGATGAGTAGGATGTTTGTGACTCCATTGCCCATTGGTGTAGCCTACTGATCTGCAGTTTGCTGCCCTCTCCCTTTATTTCTCCATCTTGCTGATCCACCTATTCAAAACCAAATTATCTTTTACATTCTGATGGGTGCTGAGATTACACTTTAGCAGTCAAAGTGTGACTTTCAGTGCTAACATTTTTGGCACCATTGTCGGGGACAGATTTGAGCAGATTGAAAAGCTCTATGGGAAGAACGACACTATACAACTCCAGCTTTAGATGGTGACTGAAGTTGGACACCTTCAAGACTGCACATTCACCATGGTGACTCCATTGTTCAGAATCTATTGGTGACTCCACTGGGGATGAGGAAAATCAAATGGCTATGAAGGCTATCCTTGCTAGGAGGTTTGCCCCACTCGATTTCTTAGCTATAGAGGATTATCCACATACTGTGCCTCTTATTGATGAATGGAAAGATATGCTGCCCAGATTTTATGAAGGTAAGGATGACAACCTTGTTGATCATGTTCATGAATTTCATGCTTTGATGTAGCATCTTGACATCCATCATGAAGATATATTGATGAAAGTGTTCATGTATTCATTGGATGGGGTTGCACGTAAATGGTATTTCTCGTTACCCTCTTCCAACATTTCATCCTTGAAGGATTTCCATAGAGTATTCAATGAACATTGCAAAAGTTTTTATCCCTCTGAAAGTATTTGTCATAACTGTTGTGAGGGATATGTAGAATGTCCTCAAGATTTGTTAGATTGCTCTGCTGATTATAAAGATGAAAATTATTTTATTCACTGTCCAAATGAAGATAGGAATGAACCTCTTTCTCTTTCTTATTCCCAAGAAGAAAGTTTTCCAGATATCAGTCATGATTGTACTAATGATTGCATGCGTTCAGTTGCATTATATCATGTACCTTATGCATTCGATGTCTTCGATTCAAAAGAAGAACCAATTCTAGAAGAGGATCTTTCTCTTTTCCTGCAAGAGGTTTCCCATGATTTATTTTCACCTAAGATTGAAGAGATAGATCGGGGGATTGTTCATTTTTCTGTGCAAGACCAAGGAGCCTTGGGCTCAACTATCTTTGATGAATACTCTGATGAAGAAGAGCAGATCCATTTTGCTGATTTGAGGAGCAACCAACCAGTTTATGACAGCTATGAATCAGATGTTGATGAAGAACAACTATGTATAGAAATCAGCCATCCAGAAACTCCCGCAATAGACATTCAACAGTCACCTTCTCAAATCAGTGAGCCCGCATGTATTTTGTTGGAACCTGGATCTGCAGAAGACACCAAACAGTCTATCATCAACAATGAATCTAACATACAGTCCTATTCAGATTTGCAAGAATATGAAGGTGGCAACCATGATCAACAGGAGGATATGCAGAGACTTTCGGATCTTCAATTAAAACAACAACAAGAGGTATTTGTTTTCAGTCTTATAGATCCATTTGCTAATTATCTCGAGTCTCTGAGTAGCTTGGATGTCAGAGCACTTTTGTCAATTGAAGGATGGTTGTCCTACTCTTTTGAAATGCATTTATGTATTCTTTGGTTCCCTACATTGATCATTTCCAGATCAAGATGCTTACCAATCAGTCAGATGCTTGTATGGCTTCATTGGAAGCACGCTTTTACCTAATCTAAAGCATTAGGCTTGATTAGAGTAGGAGTAGGCAGAAATAAGCTCGTTTTGAGCATTCCCTTTTTGACAATTTGTAGTAGTCAGTTTTAGCAAGTTGTTTTCAGCAGAAGCCAGTTTTCAGTCTACAAGTTCTTGGCAGCTCGCGGGGAGCATGCCATCCCCCATGGAGCCTATGTTAGCACAAGATTGGTTAAGGTGCCAAGTGTCAAGAGACACCCACAGTCAAGAAGAGCATAACCCCTAAGAAGAATCCTGTCATTTATGAGAAGGAAAAGTCTGTTGTGCCAAAGGAAGATCGTCTTTCTACAAGAAAAAGTGTGAGGTTAAATTTCAGGGCTGCTAAGAATTTAAATAGCTGGGTTTTGAGTTTTTTCTAAGTGCTAGTTTCCCTTGTGGTAAAAGGCACTACCCATTGTACAATCAAGGCACTTAATTGAAATGGTTTTGTCATCATTAAAGACTACAAATTTCTCTTCACACATTCAAGATTGAAGGCATGGTTATGCTACCCACACTTGCACACAGACGCAACGCAAGTGGTGCTACCTAATGGTGTTGCGTAATATTTCACAGAGGACAAAAGCTGCATATAAGTGCAACACAGTTGGGCGCTACCTACAGGCGCTGCGTAATATTCTGGCAGAGGCTAAATTGTGCAGAGTTCTTCTGCCAGTTTTGAGTCACTAATTTAAAAATTGGGGTATGAGCAATTGAGGATGTATTTTTGAAAACTGGAGGAGGTTTTTGTTCATAACATTCCAAATAACAAAAACCTCTCTCAAGTTTTCAATTTTTTGTTTTTGTTTTGAGAGATATTGGATATAGAAGTAGGCACTGCGTACTCTACACAGTGGCGCTGCGTACTAATTTCATGTAGCGGTCACAATTTTGATATTCGCCTTGTTGGGAGGTTGCCACATGTCAAGGAGAGTTTGAATGGATTCTCAAGGACCAATTAGATATAAAGGGACACCTGCACCTAATATTTAGCTCCATCAAAGGCCTCATGTATGAGGTGGAAACAATTTATTAATGACTTCCAACAAATTCCTGAAAATCAACAATTTGTTGGATTTTTGTCTCTTTGATTGTTGCCACCTATCTCCAAGGCTTAGAATCCAATGGAGGAGATGGGATTCGACCTCGTTAGGTTATTTGGATGCTATTTTATATTTAAAGAGGGATATATCTCTTGGAGAAGGGGATGGATGAGCCAAGAGAGGCTAGAGAGAGTAGGAGTAGGCCGTTTTCCTTTGTGTGTTCATTTGTAAGCTTGTGGGCATTTTTTGATTGTAAGTATTACTGCTATTGGAGACTCATGAGAGGTGATTTCAGATTGTAACTCTTCTTTTATATTTCTTCTTATTTGAATATATTGCATATTTGAGGATCAAAGGCTGTCAATGATTTATGGATCCCTAAGCAACAGAGGATCTGCTGTATTTTTGCCATCAGTCATTGTTTATATTCAAGTATCTGTTGATTCATTAAATTGAGAGGAACTTTGTTTAGTGAACCTTCTATCTTATGTTTTCCTTCTTCATTCTTCCACCTATCAACATATAATCTTGTTTTCTGTTGAGCAGCTTTTGTGCCTTCGATGAGTAGGATGTTTGTGACTCCATTGCCCATTGGTGTAGCCTATTGATCTGCAGTTTGCTTCCCTCTCCCTTTATTTCTCCATCTTTCTGATCCACCTATTCAAAACCAAATTATCTTTTACATTTTGATGGGTGTTGAGCTTACACTTTAGCGGTCAAAGTGTGACTTTCAGTGCTAACAGCATGTATTATTCAGATTTAAAAACCAAAATTTTTGAAGTTGTAGCATTAGATCAACATTATGCACAAGTTAAATAAGGCTTACAACAAGAAATTATATCACTGAAGTTTCAGGACTACAAGCTGGAAGAGGATGTAATCCTCTTGTTTAGGGACAAGGTTTATGTTCCTAACACTCGGGAATTGAGAAATATGGTTCTAAAAGAGATGCACAATGTACTATATGTTGGTCATGTAGGGCGCCAAAAGACCATTGCTACGGTAAGAGGCCAATATTTCTAGCCTGGAATGAAGAAGAATGTATCTTATTACATAGACAGGTGCATGGATTGTCATAAATTGAAGACTAAACACAGACATCTAACAAGATTGTTACACCCATTTCCCATTCCTGAATGGAAATGGGAGGTAGTTGTGATAGATTTTATCACCAAGCCGCCAAAAAAAATAAGGCAACATGATTGCATCATGGTGGATAAGACTACAAAGGTTTCACATTTTATACTGGTGAAAACAACTCACAAAGTAACCAATATTGCAGAGATTTACATGAAGGAAATTGCTAGGCTACATGGTGTGCCTAAAACAATAGTGTGATATAGAGATCCCAAGTTCACTTCCAACTTTTGGAAGTCATTGTTTGAGGGATTTGGGACTAATTTGAATTTTAGTACAACATATAATCCAAAGTCAGATGGAAAAATGGACATGACTAACCGAATAATTGAAGATATGTTGAGAATGTATGTAATGGACAAGCCTTCCAAGTGGGAAGACTATCTTGATTTGGTTGAATTTGCTTATAATAATGGGTATCATGAATCATTGAAGATGATACAATTTAAAGCCTTGTATGGAAGGAAATGAAAACACTAGTGAGCTGGGATAACCCAACATACAAAGAAGTTATTGGGCCAAAATTTCTAAGGGAAATGGAAGAGAAAATGATGAAGGTCAAACAAAATTTAAAAGTTGCATAGGACAAGAAAAATGTTATGTAGATAAAAGCAAGCCATACATAGAATTCATAGTGGGCAAGCATGTATTTTTAAAAGTAAAGATTAGGAGGAGCTCACTAAGATTGGGAAGTTGCCCAAAGTTGGAAGTGAGATACCGTGGGTCATTTGAAGTTATAGATAAGGCAATCCCAGTTGCACAAACGATTTCATTTCTTGGATCCATTATAATTCATAATATGTTTCACGTGTATTTATTGAATAAATGTGTGCATGATCCTAACCATGTGATTGATTGGACCATGATTTAGGTGGAGCACAAAGGGAACTTTTGGGTGGAGCTAGTGCATATCTTGGACCAAGAATTCAAAGTGATCAACAACAAATCCATTGATCTTGTAAAGGTCCAATGGACCTGCTATGGTATTGAAGATGCCACGTGAGATCACAAGGAGACCATGTAGGAGGAATACCCATATGTTTTTGCAAAATTTGAAGAAAATTGAATGTATATTTGTATATAAGTGTTCAGGACTCCATTTTGGCAGCCAGAGTTCTTGGAGCCACATCTCAAATAATTCTTGTCCAATCTATACTGGAGCCCTGGAAGGAAGTGGTATGGACCGAGGGATTTTGGTGTAGAGAAGGGGGTACACTTCCTTGGGTTGTGTAAGTTGAGGGGAACAAGAGATTGTTGGTTGGAATTGCTACAAGAGTTGTGAACTTGCAAAAGTATCAAGTATTATGATGTAAATTTATATACATGTATATCAATATGGTTCTATGCATCGAGGACGGTGCAATTTGTAGGGGGAGGGGAATGTAACATTCCCATTTTTAATCCCTGGTTTAGTGATGCATAATATAAATACGATATAAGGCTACGGGCCAAGCGATATAATACGTAACCATTGTATATAAAAATAATAAAATAAATGTATCGTTGGTTTCATCCATACACATACAAAGTCATGGGGGATAAGTTTACACAAGAGAGGGGTGTGGGGGTCCAAGGGGTCCAAGGGGGAATTATTCACGTGTATCAATCCAAACCCACTTTGTAAAATTATTATTGTGTAAGAACCTTCTAATTTATTTTTGAGTGTACCAATCATTAAAACCATGAAAGAGGGTTGGTGTGAAAATTCACTTTACATAGTTATTGAGAGTATGGGGATAAGTACAATCAACATTGGGGAATGTGAGAGTCAACATGCATGGGAAAAAGGGAAATTTGAATGGGAAAGCTAGGTAGTTTTTACAACTAGTTTTTGAGGGAAACAAGAGGGAGATGATTGTTTGAGTTTGAATATACCCATAGTGGTGGTTGTGGGTAGCTTGTTGGAGTTGTAATTGCACGAGGAAGCAGGTTGTTAGGCCCATAGAGTGAGATTTGTTTGTGAGAAATTACCCTAGAGAAGTGAGCTTGCTATTGTAAGTTTCCTATTATAGTTGTCAGCCCTTGGAGTCCCCAACAAGATAGATTCCTAGACAACCTATGTTGGAGCCCTGGAGGGAACTTGGAAGGCTTGAGGGACTGCATGCAGATAAGGGGGATCCCATTCCTTGGGTTGTGTAGGATGAGGGGAAGAGAGCTGGTGGATTGGGATAGCTGTAGGCAAAATCATCTTTTTGTGGGTTGTATTGGGCTATGAGTGGACAAAAGAGACACCCTTTCTTATGGATTCATATCCCCAACTCAAGGGTGACTTGCTACTGATATTTGGAGCATAAACAATACGATTGGGTGGAACATCCATCCTCTTCAGCTAGTGGCACATTTACTTTTAGAAGATAAGTGTTTTTATCTCTATTTCACTTTTTTTAATTATGGGTTTTTCTTGATGTGTATTTACTTTGAGTTTTGAGCAATTTATATGTTGTTGTGTATATGTTTAATTGGATGCATTCATAATGTTGCTAGATGCATATTAAATCCTTCATGCATTGCATTTAATTGTGGGATTTATTTGTTGTGTGGATACTCTAAGTTGAGAAATTATAATATTTTGTATGTAGGTGTAATAGACTACATTCATGCTTTTGATTATGTTGGATGCATGGATGTTTTTAACTGCTACACATATTTAATTTAACAGGTATCAGAAAAAATTTGGCGGGGTTAGTAGTGGGGGCACTACATACATGGTCATACTTTGAGTAAAAACAAACAATATTGATGTCTCCAATTTTTTGTGCACATAAGGGAAATAAAAAAAAGGAAATGGTCTAGTGGTTGTGGAGCTTGATTATCTTCCCGATTTAGAGGTTTGTTTTAGCCGTGTTTGGATCCCATTTCCCAATGGGGGGGATTTCCCCCCACTATTGTTGTCAGGGGGGGATACGATAATTAATGGAGCCCCCCCCCCCCTTGCGAGGGATTCAGGGGCAGTTCCCTCGAAATTTTGGGAAAAATTGCCTTGTAAAATATTGTAATTTCATAGTCAATCTAGACCGTTCATTACAAGGTCATAGATTTGACGGTAGAAGTTATGTTAGGGATTTTTTTTTCCCTAGAAGGAAACCCTTTTTTTTTTATGTATGAGGGAATTGTATTGTGGCTGAGGGTGATAACGAATATTATATTACGAGAGAGGATACTGTGAGATAAAGAAGAGGAAGTTATAATGGGTGTGTTGTAGGTTGTATCCCTTCATTTTTGCTGGATAATAAAAAGGAAGGACCTGACAATTTCTCTGGTGGACGTATCCCACACTGGATGAAACACGTATATCTGTGTATCTATTGTATTGTGTATCTTCTATGTTTTATTATTGTATTTGTTTTATTTTATTTCTTCGTGATCTTGTTTTTCTAACAATGGTCTAGCTTCCCAAATAGCAACAAAGCAACCAATCTTGTATCACCATGTATCTCTAAGCTCAATATTCCAACTTTAGCAACCCATGTGGCTAGTTATTGGCTTAAAAATAGTTCTTATGGTTGTCATTACCCCCTACTACCCTTTTAAACTTTCCCAC
Source organism: Picea sitchensis (assembly GCA_010110895.2). Classification (NCBI taxonomy): domain Eukaryota; kingdom Viridiplantae; phylum Streptophyta; class Pinopsida; order Pinales; family Pinaceae; genus Picea; species Picea sitchensis. The sequence goes on along the minus strand of SNQJ01S0037072.1, from coordinate 102,856 downwards.
ACATTTTGAAAGAGCAGAAACCCCACTTTTAGTTTCTCCAAATAGAGAAAATGTTCTATTCACAACACACTAGTTGTCGTAGTTAATGGGAAATTAAAACATGAACCCAATGTGGTTAAGAGTTCAAATCTCCTTAGAACCACTAGGGAGGTAGAAAATGCCATTGACAAACCCATGAAGAAGAGGGACATTTCCCATGCTCTTTACTGGGAAATGGAGTTATCAAAGCTTTCCCTTGCTCAACTCAAGAAAATAGTCACGGTTGCTCCCCTTGAAAAATGAAGTTGTGGATATTGCAATGCTAGTTAAGAAATTTGGCTTTGATACCAAATAAATAATTAATAACACCAACAATAATGTAGCAAGAGAATAATTTAACAAAAATGCACACCAACTCTGCATCTTATTCATGGTCAAGACATATATTTATACATGAATGAGAGTTGTCTTGTGAAACAACCAACTCTTATAATCAATCAACAACTACACCTCAATTCACTCAACAAGTATTATCTCAATCTTAAATTATCTCTAAGAGATATGAGAAAACTAAATTATTCCTAATTAGACTAAGGATAACAAAAATGGATCATTAACCCCAAAACCGCAACCTCCAATAGCATGTCCAAAGAATCAAAACTTGGGGTTGGCCAAATCCAAAACACCCCTCATTATGAAGTCTCAAGACATAGTCATATAATAACAATAAAAACATAATATCAAGGGGCCAACATTTGCAACGTAGAGCCGACCAACCACTTGATCAGTTGTAGGAGGAGGCAATTGAGGAATATTAACCCAATTCCCTTTTGATGTTAACACAAAGTGAGTATTTGTATAATATTCACCCATATCTTATGACCAAAGGTTTCTTAATGGACCTTACATCCTCCTACTCATTCAATCTTGTCATTTCTCAAATGATTGAATATAGGTCATGCACTTTAGTGCCATCCATTTTTGGGGATAGTTGATTTAGTGGGTGAGTTGTTTATAAACACTACTTAATCAATTTTGACTTCCATGACAACTTTCATACCATATGAATCAATCAACACTCTTTGTAGGATTTGGGTCAAGGCATAATTTAGCATTGTAATTAAAATTTTGTTTCATCTTGCATTGCTATTTTTTCTTACAAAAAATTACCCACTTGGAACTCATGATTCCATGGAGTGACTCAATGGAGAAGCTACACCATATTACCTATTTAAAATGTGAGAATAGGTTGAGGGAGTTATGCTTATAATGCTCCTAATCATTTTATTTATGCTATAAAAATCTTATTTGATCTCTAATTATCTCAAGCAACACATCAAAGGAAAGTGACTACTATAACATTGATCCAGGTGGATATCAGTGGCCACCCACCTATTCCAACTGGCTCAAAACAATCTTTTGGAAATTTACTATTTTTAGTAGTTTTTCAGTTCCTAAACTTCCGGGGCCATTTTGAGGGTCTAAATGAAGTTTTTTTGGGATCAAGCACCTCAATAACATCAAAAGGCTTTGATTGAGCCTCCAAAATGAATATCTTCGATGATACCTTTCCAATGAGCTATCATGCGCCCCAAACAAAGATTGTATGCCAAAGTTACACCCCCAAGAAGTTGATACACCAAACTACCCAAAACGGGGTCCACAAAACTGTTGGCTTTTCATCTTCCGAGGTTAGAGTTTTGGATTTTATTTATGATAAAAATGCCTTTGGAGCCTAATTGTAAAAACATCTTCTTGTGAATGTGAGTAGCCATCACATCTCTTCTCAGAGATAAGATGCCACCATTCTAGTGAGTCTTTCACTCTGTGTTTCTACAGTTTTGTACATTTCACTAATTAATAGAAATTGTGTATTACTATATCTCCATGTTTATGGTTATATATCTGATATACCTCTATTATATTATTGTCTCTCTTGCAATATCTTTGTATATTTCTATGTTATATCTCCGCTCTCATTTCGTGTCGAAAATAATGGGGATCAGTGGTATCAGAGCAAGTTGCTCTTGATCGTTTTTCAGTGCATGTCCCTGACGAGGTCCCAGTATAGCAAGTTGTGTCTCAAGCTTGTATCTCTTGAGTAAAATCACTCTCGCAAGCCAAAGAAAACCTCCATGGCGGAAGAAAATAAAAATGACGGAGCAAAAGATTTTATCACTCTGTTGCTTGAGCAAGCTCTCACGCGATAGAGGGACGAAATGATAGAGAATTTTTCCCACATCCTTCAATGCTTGCTGATATCAGTAGGAACGTCTTCATCAAGAAACCACTTTGGAAGCACCTCTCCGTTCAAGGTACAATTCAATTTTGATATTCCCGTATTTGAAGGTCAGATAGATGTGGATTCCCGAGAAAAATGGTTAAATCTGCTAGAAGGTTATTTCTTTGTTCACAACTTTTCCAACAGGGAAAATATCACCTTCGCACTCCTTAAGGCTCTCCCCCATGTCAAACATTGGTGGGAAACTTACTAGGAGAAAATTTCCACAGAGGAGTCTGGAATATATGGGGTCGAGCCCACTTGGGATTTTTTTGTGGATGTAGTTAAGGAAAAATATTACCATGTTTGTAACTATGATGACCAATACATGATATGGACCACACTGCATCAAGAGAGGGCCAAGTAGTTCTGGAGTTCACCAATACCTTCCATACCTTGTGCACCAAGTTGAGTATCAAAGATTCCGAGCAACATTTGGTTCTGAAATACCATGGGTCTCTACATAGATACATCCAAAATGAAATGGATTTTCTGGACATCTCATCACTGGGTGTTTCTTATCGATATGCTATTAGTAGAAATTTAAGCACCAGAACAAGCAAGAGTTTGGGTCTACAAATTCGCAACAACTAAAGTATGGTAAATAAATCCCTTACACACAACCTTCAGAAAACCAACCCAAACCATAGGAAAATAAGGGTAATGGAAACACGAAGGACATTGGAAAATGGTGCGATTTCCACAAAAGCCCATGGCACAACACCGATGAATGTCACTCAAAATAGTCACTGATGGCCTAGATAAATACAAGGAGCCGAACCCTGATTTAGAATCCGTTTCAGAAAATACTAGTAGAAGACAGATCATCGAAGCAGATCCCACTGCTACTATCATGACCGCAACAATTCAACCAGAAGAACCAATAGATACTGAGGGGGAGTGCCTTTTTCATTCATAGATGTGAGTGAAGGGGACCCTGCTGCATTTTATTGTTGATAGCGGGAGCTAGAAGAACCTCATCTTAGCAGAGGTCGTCATACAATTGGGATTTTTGACAACACCACATTCACAACCATACAACATCGGGTGGATTCGCCAGGGATGAGACCTCTGTGTCAACCAACAATGTATATTGTCATACGACATCCAACCCTTCAAGGATGAGGTATTATGTGATGTTTCCCCACTGGATTTCTGTGATGTTCTGTTGGGCCAACCATATATGTGGAAGCACCATGCTATTTATGTGTCTCGATCCCGTAGTGTCATTGTTACTCTGGGGGGTCATCTCTACAGGATACCAGAGGTAGTTTCAATTACTGTCCCACCTAAACAGTGCCACAAGGTAGTATCTCATACTACAAAATTCAGCTTCTTCAAAGTCTGTTCAAAAGGTGAACAAAATAACACTGCAACCATTGTAGCCTCAGTCCAAGAACCTTCTATCCAATAGAAGAAGGTCGACGAGATTGAAGCAAAGCGCAAGGATTCCTTCTACACACAATCATATCATATAGCCAGACTAGTTAAAAAGGTTCAACCCTTTCATCCACAGGTTCATGAAAGTCTTCAACAAGCTAATAAGCGTAACCTCTCCAGCAAGGCAAGCAACTCATCAAGATGAAGATTCAACAAACACTTTTCCCTTTCCCCCTTGTACTCAACGCAATGGATACCATTGCTTCCTAAGGAGGAAGGATTGATCCAGGTGGATATCGATGGCCACCCACCTATTCCAACTGGCCCAAAACAATCTTCTGGCAATTTACTATTTTTAGCAGTTTTTCGGTTCCTAAACTTCCGGGGCCCTTTTGAGGGTCTAAATGATTTTTTTTCTTTCTTTGGATTGAGCACCTCAATAATGGACAAAGGCTATTTTTGAACCCCCAAAATGAATCTCCTCAATGATACCTTTCCAATGAGCTATCGTGCACCCCAAACAAATATTGTATGCCAATGTTACGCCCTCGGGAAGTTGATACATCAAACTACCCAAAACGGGGTCCACAACACTGTTGGATTTTCATCTTCTAGGGTTAGGGTTTTGGATTTTATTTATGATAAAAAGGACTTTGGATCTTCATTGTAAAAAACTATTCTTGCAAATGTGAGTAGCCATCACATCTCTTCTCAGAGATAAGCTGCCACCATTCTAGCGAGTCTTTCACTCTGTATTTCTACGGTTTTGTACATTTCACTCATTAATAGAAATTGTGTATTACTGTATCTCTGTGTTTATGGTAATATCTCTGATATACCTTTGTTATATTATTGTCTCTCTTTCAATATATTTGTATATTTTTGTGTTATATCTCCTCTCTCATTTCGTGCCGAAAATAATCCGGATCAAACATGATGCTCACCCAACTCCAAATACCAACTTATAAAAGAGAATTAAAAAGAAATATCAAAAGAGCTAGGGTGGTCAATTAAATTAATTGTGTCACATTTAACCCATTAATATACTAGTGGATGATAATTTATCTTTATAATAGGTGGATAAACAAGGCTAAGTTTCCATCCCATAAGGTATCCAAACAAAGGCAATTTCACGTAGAGTTGACAACACAAATTATAATTGGCTTGAGAGAGAAACAATCGATGATTCCTCATGTTTAGGGAGCATGTGAGACAATGGAGAGACATGGAAGGTGTACCCTCCTCAAAAATTCAACATCCAAGGGGAAATGCCAAAGAACATTCTCAAGGGTTGAGGTTGGAAACTCATGTGACTCATGTCGTAGGCCCTCTTGTCACATCACATGTTCCAAGTAGAATAATCCATTGGAGAGGTGATAGAATTTGGGGTTTGTGACAATATGTGGAAAAGGAGCAAGGAACAACATGAGGATGACCTAATCCCTTATGTACAACCTTAAAAACATGATGTTATAACACATGCATAATGAATATAGTGGCTAGTAGTAACTTGTGATGCGTTTCATCCAATGAATGACCACTACCCAAAAATTGCTCTTAGGAGATCCACATGAGTAAGGGAAAGTTTCCACCTCGTAGAGTCAATGGCCAGTGAAAATTTTAGGAGATTCAACCGCACAATAGAAATTGGTTTGAAACCATGTTTACAGGTGAACATATCAATGGAGATGCGTGCCTTGGGTACACATGAAGGCATCACACTAAAACTACATGCAATGTTAGTACTAGAGTGAGGGAGGATGTTATCACCTCAACATAAGGACTTGCACCCCAAATCCAACTTCATGATTATCATTAAAGCTTCTAGTGCAAGTAATGCCTCATAAACCCCCTTATCTCATAATTTTTATGCATGTGGAATTATTTGCACATACACCCCTAGTACATTGTAGGTTTACCAAATAGTATAGTATTGTATACTATGTAAGATCTGATTATTATGTACTATATTATTATTATTATTATTTAATAGAACAATTGTCTTTGTATTAGGAAAAAAATGCATCTTGAGCATATAACATTGTAATACAAGTTAGAAAAGGAAGGGCCACAACCCATGGGAAAAATTTATTGTTTTTGTTCCATAGGCCCTAATTATTTCCTAACCAAACTCTTAACTAAAAAGCATGGCATGTATACTATTGAAAAAAGTAACCCCTAAAAAACTTAATTGAACAATACATTACATAAGACTTAAGATGTTAAAATGTAGGCCCATGCAAGCCACCTTTCGAAACCTAGTTTTCTTGTCTGAATTTCTCATAATATGTGTCCTTAACATATTAACCCTTAGGTAAATGTATTCTCCATTAACTACTAGTTCTATATTTGGACTGTTATCGCTCAATTTGTAGGATAGGTCAGGTAGCTTGAAGGCAGGAGTCAAACTGGCGTAACAGGAGCTTTCCCCACCCACTGTCACCTCGATGGGGAGCTCTTTCTATTCAGGGTGGCTAATCCCAAGGGAGACGTCCCTAGTAATATGGGGTTTTGAAAGGTCTTAAGGTTTATAGGATCAAGATGAAGATTTCCTTTCACAGATTACTGCCAAGAAAGATAGTCAAAGAGAAGGTATTCCACTGAAAAAGGGCACCTGTTTGCGAGACAAGGCAAATAAAACTAAAACGTGCAGCAGTGGTTAGTACTTCAAATTGTTAATGACTATCTTTGATATATACACATGAGCATAAATAAATGTAATTATTGACGAAGTCAATGATTGCAATTAAAGCTAAGACTTATAATTATTACTTCCTCAATAAATACAAATGATAGAGAATTCAATGTATAAAATTAATCCTTGATTTATCACAACGCATTAAATGTGCTCATATATATATTGTTGCTGCGTCACTATACTACTAAGGGTGACGTTAGCCCTAGTTCTAGGTTAGTTTTGAAAGGCAAGGAAGTGGACGTTTTCCAAATTAAGCCAATGAAAATAATCTACACATCAATGCCAATTGCTAGATGACAAAGCCACAACGTTTTATACCAAACAAGAGATCAAAATAGGCATGACGTCATTAGCTAGTTAGGGTTAGTAAAGTCGCTAGGGTTAGTTAGGGTTTCAAATTAAGAAGGTTTGAAAGATTGTCTAATCACCAAAGACTTAACGTTGCATTATTAGACTAGTGACTTAGGGTAAATGGAGTCAAGGAGTAAGGCTAAAGGCTTAGAAGGATTTAAATTTAAGGACTAGAA
>SNQJ01S0037072.1:71025-95941 GCA_010110895.2 Picea sitchensis | reverse complement strand
TAAGGACTAGAAGGTTAGGCTTTCTAGTGCTGCAATGGCAGGGCCACAAAGTCAAAACCCTAAGGGGAGGAGGCTCATTCCGGTGTAGCTTAAGCTAGGCCTCATGATCCTCCCTCTTTCCTTAAAACTCTTTGGCAAAACGGCTAGCTTTAAAACATAAATCTAGGGTTGAAAGTGTTGTAGGGCCAAGGCCTTTCAAACCCTAAGAAGTCAAACCCTAGGTGTAAAGTAAATTAGGCCTAGGACGTTTTCTTTCTTCAATCTATGTTTCAAATCTAACTCAGAAAAAGAAGAATTAGTGTAGCAATGGCTAGGCTATATCCTTCTTAATCAAATGGCTAAACAAGTTTTTATCACGGGGACATAAAGCAAGGACCTACTTGTGTGCTTGCTCCCTAGGGTTTCAATGATTAATAATAATAATAACAATGTAACCATACATGTAAGATATTAAACCTACAACCATTCAATCAAGAAGTTTTGTATGAAAAATACACTTACAAATTCATGAAGAGCTTATCAAACCCTAGTTGTAACACCTTCCAATGATAAAACACCATACATATGCGAAAGATAATCCTCCCAAGTGTAGCGCCTCAACTCCAAGAGCTAATAATCCAAGACAAAAGACTAAAAAGAGATCTCTCACAAGAGAGTGAGTTGTGTTATCAAAATGAGGCTCAACATCCTCAATTTATATCATCCAAATGACCTTTAATTACAAAAATAGGTCATTAAAACAGCTGGCAAGGCTGACTTAACAATATTACATTATTTGTCACATTAAATGCTAAAATGTCAAATTATGAGCTAAAAAGGGAGACGTCAGGCCCCTCTGAGGGAGACGTTGGCCCTTTCTGGGCAAGATCAACATCCAATAGGCAAAACGTTGGCCCTTCTAGGGCTCCTGCAAGCTGCCACATGTGCCAAATGGTCCAAGCACACTGCCACATCCTCCAGAAAATGTCCAGCCTACCCTGGGTGGCATCCTTTCCATCAAATCCATCATCTCATCTGCAGGGGGTGATCCCCCTTAGGTCGATCTCTGCCAAAGTGTCCTGGTGAGGGCGTCCTTCTGTCTTCTTCATGCAAGGGCTCATCATGATGTTGTCCTACCTCTGCCATCCCAACAACCATCTGATGGGCTCTTCAGCCCCATGGAGGTCCGAGCTAATCATCTCCCCATGTGTACCGGTCCTCTGGTACCTGTCCGCCGGGTATGGTTCTGCACATCAAAGACTATGCCCTCCATGGGCTCATCAGTCTTAGAGATCATAGCAATGTAAATCATATCTCATCATTAAAGTTATCAAATATATGCATGAAATCCCTAACATATCATCTAAGAGCTCGAAGATATTACACAGATCTACTATACAAAGGTGAAGAAACCAACAGAGCAACCTATTAGGCTAGTACCCACAAGATAAGGAAAGTTCCCTCAAAAGATTATTCAAGCCATGTTTTATGAGGTGATATGGTTTTAGGGGATGTCTAGTCATAGTTAGACCAAGGGTAGGTGTTGTCTGTGGGTGCCTTTGTAGGAGGCGAGCTGTACCCGTCATGGATGCATTTTTTCCAAGCCCTTTATTTCCTTTATTTTTCTTTTATTGATTTTCTTTCTTTTTTACTTCAAGGTCTGACTGGAGGACACTGCCTTGGCTTGGTGGCCAGAGCTGACAGCGTTACCCACTGGTATCTTCACAGAAATGATAAGGTTGGATCGTGATGAGACCCCCTTTCCCTTGGCCATGCAACCAAAGGTCACTGCCCTGGCTTGGTGACCAGATAGTGGCAATGTCATACTGCTGAATACCTATGAACATAATGGGCCGGCTCGTGATTTTGCTATTTTTAGCTGATTTGTAAATTAATCCCGGATTAAGGGATTAGGGTTTTGGTATCTACGGAATACCTAAAAACATTGTATATATTGTATGGCGAATGGTGAAATTCGATATAATGAAAATACGAAAGGTTTTCCCAGTTGAGGGTTTCCGATAAAAATCTCTGTGTAATCTGTGTATGAGCCATTGATTAATTTCTGTATTGCTTAAGAATCTATATGCATTGCTTTACTTCGCAGGTTTAAAACTTACAATGATGAGACCTCCCATCCTCTTGGTTAGGTCTTGTTTCTTTTTTATTATTTTTCTTATGGTCCCTTTAGTTTCTTATCGAGAGGATTTTTATTGCCTTCTCGGGGATCCCCTGGGCAAAGCATCTCAAGGTTTTATTTCCTATGGATTTTATCTTTTACCAGCTGCTTTTACCCCCTGGGTGTTTATCCCCTTCTTCCCACAAGACAAAGTGTAACCCTAAAAGGTCATCCTAATGGCCGGACTAGGGGAATGGGATAGATGATCAGGGTATAAGATGTAAAATGACAAAAATGGTGGGAGCGAACGATGACTCTGCAAATCCCCTTTGGTGGCTAACCAAAACCCATGAATATCAACTTGCTAAGTTACCCCATCAATCACCCCAACAATGGTCAAGTGGATTAGTGTAAGATCCAAGCAATCATCAGAAATGAAAGGAACCTAATGAATATATAAGAGGGTCATAATGATAAAATACGACACATACCATGATACCTCGGACCAATACCTCATGGAGCAAGAGTCCTCTCCGATGCAAGCCCAGGCCGGTGGTGATGGAAGCTGCTGCTGCTGACAGGACAAATCTGGCGAAGAAGAAGAAAGATGGGCCCTCCAGGGCCATGCTCAGGTCAATCCTGCTCTCAGTACTCCATGTCTAGGACCTGTGGGCCTTGAGAAATGATCTCCTAGTTATCCCTAGATATCGGGGATAACATGGACAATGTTGAACATTCAAGCTCTCATCCCTTAAATTTGTGCTTGCAAAAGTTTCTGTAAAGGGAGGAAATTGAGTTACCTCCCTTGGAAGATTGAGATAGCCAAAAATTCATGTCACCAATGAAACCACTAAATCCAATTTCAAGTCAAGTTCCATTTTCTTTCTTCTCAATGCAATGTATATTACATAACATGTGAATATACATGTCAAGTATCAATTTAATTAATACAATCAAATTAAACTTATACTTGGCATTTATGATTCAAAATTTAAATTTAACTATTTATTAAATAATTAATGCACATTTAAATTAAATTGATAGTGGACATATATAATTCAAACAAAAAGTGTATAATCCAATGCCCATTTTGTTTGCATAACAAGAAAATAGGTTAAAAAATACTCAATTATAGTATATATATATATATATATATATATTTTTTTTTTTTTAAATACCTTCGAGAGAACAAATTTTTAAATGTTGCATTGAATGTTAATTAACATAGAGATATGTCAATATTTACTCATCAATTAAAATTATAATATTTTTTTATCAATCACATTTTTTTTTTTCCGAGTTCTGCTAGGGTTTCCATTTCGAGCCCCTCTGTGTGTGCCACCTTGAGTTCCTGTTGCGATCATGGAGGTTTAGGAAGGGGGACCTCCTGCCCCCTCTTATAGTTCCATCATCGCCCCTGAGCTGGGCTTCAAGCACTTCAAGCGACTACCCTTTGAACTTCCAGCGGAAATGAAAACCATTCTTTGGGAGGATGATCTGCCGAAGGAAAAACCCATGGAGATTGACCCTGAAACAAACCATCCAAAGGAAGATCGCACCTGGGAACCTGGAAAATGCATTCCTCAGGCTCCTGTTGCCCCCAAATATACTATCAACTCTCCAAGAATAGAAGATGAGAAACAATACATGAAGGATTTCGCCCTGATAGGAAAATTTTCGGGACTATGGGCATCAGAAAAAGACTTAGTAAAATGGATTCAACATTGGTGGAATCCCAAAGGTCACTATGACCTTTAGCTCGGTTCAAAGGGATTCTTCAGTATCATCCTGCATAACCTTGAGGACATAAAAAAAATCTTTGAAGGGGGCCTGTACTTTTACAACTCGACAGGTATTTCCTCCATTTATGGATGGAAAAGTTTAGTCCAGAGAAGGAAGACTTCACACCACAAATGTACTCATTACCCCAAGAGTTCTAGTTGGAGGAAATCCTAATAGGCATTGGAAATATGATTGACATCTATTTCAAAGATTCTGAGTCAACAAAACAATGAAGGTACATCGCCTATGCATGTATTTGTGTTTATTTAAATATCTCCAAACCCCTACCCGGATCCATAACCTTGGACTACCAGGATGAAGAATGGTCCCAAACCATAGATTACGAGCATATTCCCTTCTATTGTTAGAAATGCCTTGAACATGGCCATCTCTTCCATGATTTCCCCCTAAATAACCCCAACAAATCAAACCCTGAGGATCCTGACAAACTCAAGGACAGTTTCACCCAAGTCACGGGGAACCGCAGGCATTCGGCCAAAAAGCACCTCCCCAAACCCCCTCTAGACCCTCAAACAATAACTCTTTCGAAACCCTCTAAAAACTGTCAGAAAATCCAATAAATCCCTCGCCCCACCTTACAAATCCCACAACCCCAAAGCAAGTTCAAGGCATTCCAGACCCTATCCCACCTACTCTCGTAATCACTCAAATCCCCAACTTGGATAACTCCCTTCCAACGAATCTAGGACTGTAAATAAGAGACCCTGACATAGATCTGGAGGATCATGAACTGTCAGGAATAGATATGGTACAAATAAAACAAACCTACCATAAACAACAAATCTACACCATACCCCCAGATCAGTTACACAAAGTGCACAAAGTTTTCCTCAGCTCTACAATGGGAGGATCGGCTCGGGCCAAATCGAATCTAGGAATCCAAAGAGGAAGCTCGAAGGAACAATGCAAACCCACCAAAGAAGAGAAGAAAAGGGGCAGAAAACCAAAGCACCAACTCATTCAAGATGTAGGAAATTTCCCGGTGAACTCGGGCCAGATTCACCTGATCCCGAACATCTTTCCTCCCCTCCAACCCTTACCTTCCTCATGAAGATGCTATCTTGGAACATCAGGGGCCTCAATGCACGAAGAAAAAAATGCTTTCTTCGGGAAAGGATAATGAAGGAACAACCCGAAATTCTTCTCGTGCAAGAAGCTAAGTGCGCGAGAGAGGATGCCTCTCAAATACTCACAAAATGTTGGAAGCAAGCTAAAATAGTCGAAGTCGATGCAAGAGGTAAAACAAGAGGTCTAGATGTACTCTAGAACCCAACCACTATTCTAATGGAAGGATTCTTCACCTCCAAATGGACCATCACAACCTCCTTTAGATTCATCGGTTCGAACAAGCTAGGTTTTGTCATGAATGTCTATGGCCTCGTAACCCTAGGAGACAAGGAATCCTTCCTCCATCATTTGGAATGGTTCACCCTTAGATTGGGAAATTTCAGTGAACAGTTCCACCAACTCATCAACTTGTTGAATCTCATTGACATAGAAATGAACATTGGACCCTTCACCTGGTCTAATAGACGCTTGAGGGCACAATATGTCTCCTGCAGATTAGATCGCTTCTTAATCGCAAAACCCCTAATGTTGGATGGCCTCACTTGGCAAGCCACTGTGATTAATACTCCTGGATTTGACCATTGGATAATACTTTTTACGATAAATATCAATGGTACCCTAGGCAGGAAACCCTTTCGCTTTGATAAATTCTGGCTGACACACCCAGAATTTCAAGCAAACATTAACCTCTAGTGGAAGGAAGCAACAATCACAACATGTACTCCTATGTACAAATTCCAATAGAAGCTAAAAAACCTCAAGCAACACCTAAAGTCTTGGAATAAATCCACTTTTGGCAACATTTTCCACGCTCAAGAAACCCCCAATCAACAAATTCAAGACCTTCAACAACAAATCAGACTTCAAGGCTTCATTGAATCTCTAAAGGAACAAGAAACCACTCTCAATAAACAACTGGCAGAAAGATAGGCGCAAGAAGAAATTCTCTGGAGGAAAAAATATTGCAGATCGATGCTTCAATGCCACCATAATAATCACATCACTCACCTTGTTTCGTATCAAGGCCTGGAAATTCAAAAACATGCAGACATAGAGAAGGAACTATTGTCTTACTACAAGAACCTTCTCTCAGAACCCCCTATTGATCACACTCAAGCTATCGACTCTATCCTCAAGAACATACCAAAGGAGGTCACCAAATAAAAAAATGAGGCTTTGATGCGCCGAATCGCCCAGGAAGAATTTTATCAAGCCCTCAGGGACACCTCGATGGGAAAATACCTTGGGCCTGATGGATTCATAACGAACTTCTTTCACCACTGCTAGGACATGATATGAGAAGAAGTATGGGAAATCATAGAAGATTATAGAAAATCTGGGCAGGTCCTACAGACTCTCAACGCCACCTTCCTCACTCTCACTCCAAAAGAGAACAAAGTCACCTCACCAAATCATTTCCGATCCATTGCACTCTGCAATGTGATCTACAAGCTCATCACGAAGGTCACTGCCAAGTGTTTCAAAACCATCCTACTATTCATCATCTCTCCAGAATAGTCAGGGTACGTGGATGACAGACAAATATTTGACATCATCATTCTAGCACACGAAGTAATCCACTTGTTGCGTTCGACTAAATTCCCTGGTATGCTTCTGAAACTAGTTCTTTCCAAAGATTTTGATAAACTTAGCTAGAATTACTTGAATTCAACCCTCCTAGCATTTGGTTTTGACCACTCTTGGGTCTCCTGGATATTCAATCTCACTTCTCCAACCCTGTTCTCCATCTTGGTCAATGGCGTACCCTCCAAACCCTTTTCCCCTTCTAGAGGTATCAGACAAGGGGACCCACTCTCACCCTTTCTTTTCATCCTAATGGCGAAAGGACTTAACCAAAATATCAATTTGTACATCAACGATCATTCCCTCTCAGGTCTCACCCTCCATGGAATCTCCCCGCCCATCTCGTACAATCAATTCGTGGATGATATCCTCATGATGAGACTCCCCATAGTTTGGGAAGCTATTCGAATCTATTCCATGATCAAACTTTTATGTGAAGATTCAGGTATGGATGTAAACCTCTCCAAGTCCCAAATATTCTTCTTCAACACGCCCATCCAGATCCAACTCCATATCACGCAACTCCTGGGGTTTAGCTGCAGGTCCCTCCCTTCCAAATATCTTGGCATCCCTTTTATCAACAATTTGTTAAGGAACACCTCATGGGAAGATCTGTTATCCAATTTCAGGAAAAAACTAGTCTCTTGGACTTTCCGCTCCCTCAATCTGCTGGGTCGCCTCATCCTCCTCAAGTTTGTCCTACAAGTTCTCCCTATTTATGATTTCTCAGCTCTTTCCACCCCAAGTTGCATCCTCACCATCATTATAAACATCCAAAGGAGCTTCCTTTGGCAAGGAGCTAAAGATGGACACAAATGGGCTTTGGTAAGTTGGCAAAAAAGGTGCAGACCAAAACATGCAGGGGGACTTAGACTCAGAGATCCGTCTATCCTCAACAAATTCCTTAGTGAAAAAATCTGGTGGAGATGGATAAAGAGGCATCAAGACCTTTGGGCACGCCTTTGGAGGAGAAAATACACACATGCCATACCAAAAAAATAATTAATAAGATGGAATGGTTAAGGCCCCATATGTCTTATTTGGAATGTGGCCAAGCAAAACAAGGGGATGATCATGGAACACACTTTCTGGGAACTTCAAGATGGGACCTCAACCCTTTTTTGGAGCGACTCTTAGCAGAAACCAACCCTGGACAAGGATCCCACTTTGAGTACTTTTTTTCCCTTCACGGAAGGCGCAGGACTCCAAAAAGTAGTTGACTTCTGGATTCCTGAAGAAGATAGAGTCACCTGGCGCAAATGGAAAACTACCCACGAAGAGATAAACATCCCCCTTGAGGTAAATATTCAACCATTGCTCGACAAGCTCTTCTCCAGGATAATCTTCAACCAACAGGGGAGGACATCCTAAGATGGGGACATTCCAACACAGGAACCTTCAACCTCCAAGAGGCTTATTTACTTAGTGCAAGGCATATATCCCTCCTAAAAGACGCAGTTTGGAATAAAATCTGGGGTGCAAAGCTCTGGCCTAAAATCAACACTTTCCTTTTCTTAATGATGAACAAAAGCATCCTTACTTGGGACAATTTAATGAAAATAGACTTTACAGGTCCTTTTTGGTGCCCTCTATGTTGCAATGAGGAGGACACACACAATCACCTTCTCAACCTTTGTCCCTTAAGTTCGCAACTTTGGGATCAATGCGACAACATCATGAGAACTTATGAAAGAAACCGATCTGGCATAATGGAAACAATTGAGGGATGATGAGAATCACTATTTAACTCTCCCATCCTCAATCAGATTTGGTAGCTTCTACCCGGGTTTATTCTCTGGAAGATTTGGAAAGAAAGAAACCGCAGAATCTTCAACTCCTCCTCTTTGAACTAGCAAGAAGTCTGGTCCAAAATCCTATTCAACATCACATAAACTATCAATCTACACCCTTGGACAAATCAAGATCTAACTTTCCCACCAATTGAGAATATCATTCTCAATGTCTGTAAACTCCACCTCACCCCTTCTCTTTCAACCTCAATCCCCTGTCCCACAACTAAGATCAGTCCCTCTCATTGGGAAGCCCCACAAGATGGTTATTATAAAATAAACTTCAATGAAGCCTCCAAGGGAAATCGGGTACTTTCATGCTTTGGGGCCGCCATTCGAAATAGCAAAGGAGAGATCCTCCACATTTTAGCAGGGAACTTGGGGCATAAAACTAAAAATGTAGATGAGCTTTAGGGACTACTCAAAGGACTCCAAGTGGCCAAATATCAAGGGATAAACTTCCTTATAGCAGAAGGAGATTCACATATAATCTTCAACCTCCTCTCCCATATCCTAAATGGCGTAGAACTGAAAAATATTTCCCCTAGTTGGAGACTGATGAATGGGTTGATCAGAATAAAGTCAATTCTTCAACCCCAGTGGGTAATTCTCCCCTCTCATGTTCGAAGAAACGCAAATCAAGTAGCAGATACGTTGGAAAACTTCAGGGTAGACTTGCAGGAACGAGACTTCTGCTGTTTTCCTACCTCTCGTCCTAATCATCCCCTAATTGTTTCATGCATAGACACAACTCACAGTAAGGACCAACCCCCGGATGAGGTTTCATCGAGACCAATGAGCACATGGACAGATGGGAAAACACCTGGAAACAACCCTCGTAGCACCACGCCACCACAATCCGCACCCACTCCAGGCATTTAATCCATGCATTTATCACTTCGATTGACATAGCCACTCATTCATTTTCACACAGAGCAGTTTATGGTAGTGGCGCTCCAGCTTGCAGGAGTTGTAAATGCGATGGGATGGACACCTAACCAGTCCCATTATTTGCCCCAAATCAATGGTTTTTGGCCCGCGATGGTGAAACTCATGGCTCATTCACATTATTGGCCTCCCACTCCTCACAATCACCCACCAGTCTGCATTTCTCTTCGTCTCTAGTTCGATATTTTTCCTTCGCTCCATCTCTGCTTCGAGCTCTTCCCCCAGCTCCTCCTTTGGTTCTCTCCCTCCCCTCCTCTCTTGGTATTAGTACCAATGCCTCGCCAACAAGGTAAGTCAAAGCGCGGGGTAGCTTGGTATGCTGCGAGAGGCTGAGGCTCGAGGGGTCATGGTAAGAAACCTCCTCAGAACTTACCTCAGGCTCATGTTCACACCTCCACTCCAGAACTCCACCCTGACCCTATACGCGCCTCCTCTTTGGATCACCCTCTTAACCATGCCACCACTCCATAACTTCCTCCTTTGTCCTCTCCGTATCCATGCAGAGTCGAGTGGTTCGATAGCTTTGTAAATTCCCTCAGTTTTTCTCCTAAGTTCAGTCCAGAGTCACCACCCATCCACCAGCCTCCACCCTGTCCCCCTCCTCCCTTCGCTCCCCCTAGACCCACTGCCCCTCTCTCTTCTTCCTCCTCCCCTCTCACCTCTTCCGCCTCCCCCTCTTCGTCATCTGATGCTCCACCACCCCCACTTTCTTATTCTTGGTGCGATGGGCTGGAGAATTTGAAGAATTCTTTGGATTTCATCCAGAGCTTAGTCATGGATGTCAAGTGCGCCATCAAGGAGTTTCTGAACAAGGATGACAACCGAGTTCATCGTGAGGAGCATCTGGAGTCTCTTCTTTGGGCTCTCCAACATTCCATCCCGAATACAGGGATACAGGGTAAGGACACTGCGCAGGACCAACAAAAATAACAGAGACTCGACCCCATCTCTGGATGACTCCAACTTTCTCAGGTTTCTTGGGTTTTTCTTGATGTTTCCAAACATTTTAGTTTACTAGGTTCTAGCCTTGCGTATCATCCTAACCTCTAGGCTTAGCATAGTTTTGTTTTTTTACAGTTTTTGATAATTGCATGGACAATTGGAAACTCCACAGCCATGTGACAACATTGTTTTCCCACCAGGGCGATGCTGCCACGGTCTTGCGGGATATTCCGACATCTTTAATTTTCGCTCTTTAGCAGGCTTCAGTATATTTTCCTAACTTACAAAAAAAACAAAAAAACATAGAGATATGTTAAATTGCTTCCCTAGCCTTAGACACTTGACATGGATCCCACAAGAAACATTTTGGTAAGTTTTGTTTGTTGTAATGGCCTGCAACATTGTAGAAACATGGATCCCACAAGACAGATATTGGTAATCTTTGTTTGTTATAATGGCCTGCAACATTGCAGTGATAGTTGGCATTGAATCATGTAGCAAAAATTGTATAGAAACCCTAGTGAAAAAAATATAAGGGCCACATTTATTCAATAGAACCTCAAGGAATTTATTACTCTCTGTCATTTTGAGTTGAGGAAACTAATAATCAGGTTTGTGTTTTTTTTTAAATTTTTATTGGAAAACATTGAAAGTTCCATATTTAAAATTTCCATGTAAATTAGTATTATCCGAACACAAACTATAATCGCACATCCTTAATTATTTCCAACCCATTATTTATTAAACGTTAACCTTGATTTACATATTTGAAACCCCCTATAGTAGGAACATGGTTATGCAATTTTTCCTTCTCCTTGGAAATCACAGTGAATCATTTCCTTCTTCAAGGCTAAACATATTCCAAGGAGGTTGTATGTGTAATTCAAAAATAGAAAACCTTCAACGCATTGGTCTATAAATCATATCAGAGGGCACATTTCATATGAGTAGCCTAAACCCTTGTAACAAATGTTGCAAAGTCGAAGTATCTCAATGTAGTGACATGTGATCTAGTCAAATGTGTTCGATAAACATGTTATTTCCACATAGGTTGAACACCTTAAACAAATTCCCACACAAATAGATCAAAGACCAGTACACCGATGTATTACGTGGTTAAAGTCCTTAAAGAGGGAAATAGTTCACAACCCCAACCAATGCAACCAATTGAGTCAATATATTAAAGAAAAAGAAAATAATTTACATACGAGTTTCTCACAATCAATGCTTAGCAAATGACTCCCCATGCTTTTTAAATAGAGATCATGGACCAATCAAGTTTTAATCCATATATCAATATAGTCATTAGTATCAAGGAGAATATGAACCATCAGATCACTTTATGTCTAAAACATACTATGACTGTTAGATTACATAAATACAAATTCATAGTAATGAATACTACAGAAACACATTAAAGAAACACACTTTACCTAAAGACACAATAGACCTAGTTGATCTTAACTAACTGCTAAGTGTCTAAATACATTAACAACGCCTCTTAATAACAACTTGGGATGGGGTTGAAGGATTTACAAAGGTAACACAATAAGAGAAGGAAGGAGGAATTGTAGCATATTCCCCCTTAATGAAACATTCTTGAAATCCTAACATAAATTGAAGTTTGGAAAACTTTGCTTCTGTAAGAGATTTTGTGAAAATGTATGCAACTTGATCATTTGTAGGGAAAAATAACACTTTGATAATGAGATCCTTAATAAGGTTTCTGATGAGCTGCATGTGTAGATCAATGTGTTTTCTACACTGATGTTGGATTAGGTCTTTAACGAGCTTGATGGAACTTTGATTGTCACACTAGAGTGTGGTTAGTTGTTGTTGGAATGCAAACTATGAAAGGATATGTTGAAGCCACAAGGCTTCTTGAATTGCATTAATTATTTCTTGGTAATATGCTTTTGTTGAAGAAATAACATTTAATCTTGTTTCTTCTGACAAGCCCAAGTGATAGGTTTGGAACCAAGAATGAAAACATAACCTACAATAGACTTCCAATCCTCAGGGGGTCACAAACCCAATTGGAATTAGTGAAACCAACCAACAAAGGAGTTCCCCCAAACTGAACGATACTTTGAATAGACCAAAGTATCCCTTTTGTTTCTCTCCAATGGCTCTCATGGGGTGTTTGCATATACTGGGCAACAAGACTAACAAGAAAGGAAATATTAAGACGTGTATGAGTCAAATACAAAAGGTTAACAATTAACTTATGGTACAACGTGACAACTACTTTGGGTGTAGTACATGTGGAAACAAGTTTGACTCCAAAATGAAAGGGGATGGGGCTAGTTTACAATCACTACAAGGATAAAATATTTGCAGAGGTTTTTAGTGTTACAATATTGACCAAAATTCAAAAAAAAAAACCTTCGCTATTCATAGTGGAGGTTTCAACGGATGTTCCCTATAACTAAAAAAAATTAGGCGGGTGGGGGTTTTAGCAAAGGTTTTTTTTGGTGCTTTATTTGGTAACACACATCAGTGCATGTTTAACTAACATGCATCAGTGTGTACATAAAACTAAAAATCACTGATGCTTGTATAATTATTATGCATCGGTTCCATCTTTTTTTCTTATATGCCACACTAATGCTCATGTAAATATTACGCACCAGGTCATACTTTTTTGTTTTATGGTACACTAGTGCTCATATATTTGTATGCCCCAGTGTCTATATTACCATGTACACAGGAGGGAAGTGAAATTTCAAACATTTGAGGTGAGATGTCAAATCCATTCTTTGTTACTAAGCACCGTTGGGTATTATAATCATGCACATTGTAATATTTTGAAATGACAAATATAATCGTATTTTATGTCGTTTAAAGAAACACTTTTTTTTCACAATTTTTAGCACCGATGCTACACTATAATTAATAGGCATCATTGCATATGACTCATAAAAATGCACCAATGTCTATTTTATGACATGCACTGCTTAGTGAATTCAAAAGAATACAATGCACCAATATGTATATATTTTATTTAATTGTTTTTTTTCACAAATTTTCAATTAATCATCTCAAAATCAATGATTTTTTTTTATAATAATATTGTTTTTTATATTTTTGTTATTGCATTTTGATATAATGATTGTATTAATGCGTTATCCAACGGATTACACCTTTGTTGTTTGTAACAATTTAAATCATCCATATATTGATTAATTAACAATGCAACATCTTACACAATTCGACAATGCAATAAAATAAGAAACCCAATTTATTATATATGATTATGAGACCCATTGTCATACAAAATGGGACAACGTGAAGGTTCAAAATAATCAAAATGCAACCAATATGTAATTGTTACACTTATTAGTAACATGTCCTCATGCAATTAGGACAATATGTCGAGTACATCAACCAAAATCCCTGATTTTCATAGACAAATATTCCAAAACATATAACTTGCAATAACATTAAATTATATTGATTTCCATTCATCCCTTAAAATGTTGTCATTTCTTGAGCTATGTGCATGCCTCATTTCTTCATCACTTCTAGGAAATATTGTACTTTATTTATTCAACCTAATGTTTACTTGATCAATTTGTTTTTGATGTTCCACCTCTTCATGTTCCATCTACAAACATAGAAATAAAGTGTAATGAGTATATCTACATTTATATATTAGAATATACATGATTGCATAAATAAAAAAGCGTACCATAGAAGTGACTATATCATAAACAATACACATTCTTTTGAAGCCATGTTACATGCCATCTCTCAAAATCTCTTATGTTGGAAGCACTCCATGTTGAACTTATGCTTATACTGAGAGGGGGGAGGGGGTGAATCTGTATACGATACTTTTTACTTTATTTAACCATTAATCAATCATCCATTATCTGAGAAACAATAATCACATATAAACTCAAATCATAATGCACAAAGTTTAACATGGAAACCCAATCGATAGAAAACCATAACCTTATCTTTATAAATGTCTGTAGGCACCAACCTACTATTACAAATATTGTAGGAACCAACCTATTGGAGACACCAATATCCTTAACTAAGCACCAAATCAACAAGATGTAGGGACCAAACTACTAGAGACACCAATCTCTTCAACTAAGCACAAACTCAACAAAATGTAGGCACCAACCTAATGGAGACATTGTTGACCAAAATTTGGTCACTTATATATTCTCACTCCTGGAATAATAATACAAAAACAATATTGGAAGATGAGTATTTTTGAACTATTATATGTTCATTGCATATCCCTCGGTATCAGCTTCGCCATGCATTTCACAAAATCAAAATCAAAGTCTCCATGACCAAGATATGCATACTTCTGTCTAGAAGTCTAATGGAGGTGTTACAAGAAGAAATATGAAAAATGTTATAAGTCACACGTTCTCTCCTCTCCTTTCCCTTCACCCCTATTCATTCGCTCATTCTATACTTAGTCTTTTTTCCCATTGTCTCATTAATTTCATATTCCCCTTACCATTTCCCACACTTAACCATTTTCCTTTATTCCTTTCCCTTTGTTTTCCCATTTCCTTTTATTTTTCTTTCCATATTTCTTTATCCCATTTTTCCATTTCTTTCCTTTTCAAATATTTCTTTATATTCACGTAAATCTCCGAACATGCCACATTTATTTTAATAATATTTTTCCTATCCTAAGTTCTATGAGGAATATCTCCAAGTGACACATGACACTTTATTAACCAATGAGACACATCTACATGGCAACATACAAAAAGTGACAGATGGCGTGATTTTATTGGATGGCATATGGTAGATTCTTATGGGAAGATTGTTGGCCTACCAAGTGATGAAATGTGGCAACATTTGATTTGGTGAATCATCATTGCTGACCGAGCAGATTGGTGGTTGACTGGGCATACAAAATTATTATTATATTCAATAATTTTCCAAGGGTCAAAATCCTCCAAGCTCCACAATTCCCTCTCTTCTTGTGTTTCTTGCTAAGTATATCAAACACTTAGTTTTATATGTCTTAAAGAATATAATATACCAATGCATGTGGGATAGACTTTCAAACCAAAAAGTCGAATTTTATGAAGGGAAGCACGAAATTCATCCAAGGGCCCACATTTGCCCATCAATTTTGATCGACAGTGGCTGAGCGTTTATCTTGCGGAGGCCATAAGTTGAGCTCCGGGTGTCAGAATCGCGTAAAATTTATACCGTTGGAAAGATATTTCGACCTACAAGATGGTGGTATAGGTTTTAAGTGCTGAAAGTTGATATATTTTTCCCATAAATTAAAATATCAATCAACTACATTTTTAATGGGCCTGCGTGACAACTCAACTTCACAAGCTCATATCTTGAGATCCAGGCAACGGATTTGGGAAAAAATTATATCGTTGGAAAGATGAGATGATGAAGAGAACATCAGAAGTGGTTTACATGGTTTAAAATTTGGTTTTCACTTTCATAAAACTAAATTACAGTTGTCCTCTTTTAGTGGAAAATTAATTACATTTACAAAAATAAAAGTTTAATTAAAAACTTTTAATAAAAGGGGAGAGGGACCCAATTTCAATGTACTTGTATTAATGATGCGAATTCATTCATGAGGAATTAATGAGGAATTAATTAAAGATAATTTTTAAAGAAGAAACTTCTACGGTAATTTCAAGGGAGGAAGAAAACCCTATCTGCTCAGGTAGTTAGAAAATATCTTCTTAAAAAGAGAAGAGAGGCTTCATCAAGAGGCCCAAGAATCAGTATTTCCAAAGGGGCAAGGCATACGATCAGAGGAAGAAGAAGGTAAAACCATGGATACACAATCAATCTTCTGATCAAAATAAATAAATCTCCATCTTCTCCATTTTTTTTATATATATTATTATACACCACTTCTCATAGTTTTCTACTCAAATCTTAGAGTTGGGCACAAGGCTGAGTTGTTCAGTGTTCTTCTTATATTCTTCTAAGATATTTTATTATATGATCATGGAGTATTTTCAGCCACCTATATGTCTATCAAATATTTTTTAATGAAGAACATATTTCATAAATAAAACTCCACAAAGAGTTGCTTCAGGGTTGATCTCGACTGTGTTTTATAACCCTGTTTTCAGAATATAAAGTATTTGAGGTTGACCTATCAAATTATCTTTTGATCTTGATTGCAGTACTCTGTTAAAATTATTTGAGATGATCAAATCATTATATCTTATGAATAATATATCGATGTATTTATATATTATTAAGAAGATTGTGTGTGATGCTAATCACAATTTAATTATGATGTTGAAGCCCTCCTTCAATCTTTTCTTTTGCTACACATAAAGATTGTACTCAGGTTATTTAAGAACCATTGTATTTCATAATATCAAGCAATAAAGATTCAGGGTTTGCTGCATAACACTATCATAATCCAAGATATCACAGATATATCTTTTAGTCCAAGAGGAGTACCACCTCTCTAAAAACAAAGGGGGACTAATGTCCTCGTGAGGTTGTCATTTTGGTCCTGATGGATTCAAGCATCGACATTTTTGGTGACTCCACTGGAGAACAATTTATTTTCAATATATTTGAGGAACCAAAAATATCCATGGCTCAAAGTTTCAAGAATAAGATTCAAGAAAATTGTTGCTCATTGTAAGCATGGCTCACCTTTTTTGTAATATAAAAAAGAAACGAGAAGCACCAAAGATTCGAGAGAATGAACTCCCTGGAAAAATTCAAAATGAAGGGTTTCATTCATGTCATAATGCTTCTTTATATTCTTCATCAGGCCCATCAATGGATTTGCAAGAATCAACAAAAGGGATAAATACTCAAAGAAGGAGACAATTTTGTAATACCCCTTTAAATCTACCCGAAGTAGACTTTCAATGCCCAATATTCCTGTTGAATTTTTTTCTACATTCTTTGGGGATGCTTCAGAAGATGCAAATCAACACTTGATTAATTTAAAGGTACATGTTATGATTTCAATATCACTGAAGACAATGTTACATGTAGATTATTCCTACAAACTCTACAAGATGATTCTCTTGAATGGTATAGTTCATTAATGCCTAACTCTATTACTGTCTGGGATGTGTTAGAAGATTCATTTGCAGAAAAGTTGATCCCAAAGGTGCATTGATATGTTTTTGCTGATGTTTTAAATTTTTCTACCCACCCACCCTCTCCCACATGGACACCAAAGGATGAAATCAATGATTTAGAAGAAGGATATCAAGAAACACTGCAAGAATTTTCTGAATCAAATCTTGTTGCTGAGAATGAAGACAAGAATTTAAAAGACCAAGAAAATGATATCCACATCTCATATACTCTATAGGAGGAAGAAATTAAAGAGCCTCCACCAAATACACAAAAATATTCCATCCTTGTGATAGATGATGAAACGTCACAAGAGAACTTGTAGCAAGAAGAATTGGTGGAAGAAATGAAACTTGAGAAGAATGATGAACAAGACCACCCTTACAAGAAAGAAGAGTCTTTTCAAGAGATTTTTTATGAGTCAAGAACCTTGGAAGTGGTTGGAAATAAGGAAAATGATGTATGTATTCTTATGATGAAAACTCCTTAGGTAATCAAATAAAATTGTATTTTTGAGCAACCAAGAATTGATTTTATTGAATTATGGTTCCAGAGCATTGTTGGCCGAACAAATAAATTAAATCTTCACTGTACTTGGTATAATTTTTCTCCAGTACATATTGACAGCGCCCCTGACTCATTGGTACAAGTCCCAACATATCTCAGAATTTTGGAGTTCATTCCACAAATCAGATCAATGCTTGAATGGATCCATTGGAAATCTGCCTACACTTAAGATGCCTCTTTATTTCAAGTAAGTTAGGTAGGTAGATCATGTATGTACATATTTTGTTTCTTCAGTTCGGTTTTGCATAATAAGACAATCTTTATATTGAAGTTTGAAGATAACTCCATGAAAGAAGAAGAATCACAAGATTTCAATTTGAAGATGACTCCATATCCCAATGGAGAAGGTAACTGGTCTTGAGATTTTGGTGTTCTTAGCAACCCGCAGGGGGTCACTGTCCCGCAGTTGGAGCCAATTGTTGACCAAAATTTGGTCACCTATATATTCCCGTTCCTGGAATAATAATAAAAAACAATATTGAAAGATGAGTATTTTTGAACTATTATATGTTCATTGCCTATCCCTCGGTATTGACTTCTCCATGCATTTCGTGAAATCAAAATCAGAGTCTCCATGACCAAGATACACATACTTCTGTCCAGAAGTCTAATGGAGGTGTTACAAGAAGAAATATGAAAAATGTTCTAAGTCACATGCTCTTTCCTCTCCTTTCCCTTCACCCCTATTCATTATCTCATTCTATACTCAGTCTTTTTTCCCATTGTCTCATTATTTTCATATTCCCCTTACCATATCCAACACTTAACCATTTTCCTATATTCCTTTCCACGTTCACAATCATTTTCCTTTCCATATTTATTTATCCCATTTTTTCATTTCTTTCCTTTTCCCTTTTTCCTTTCCCAAATTTCACGTAATTCCTTTATTTCCCATATATTTCTTTTCATTTTCCATGTTTCCCATATTTTTTTCCATATTTCACGTGACCCATTATATACTTTCTAGACTTAGTTTTATTTACTATGGCTTACCACGGGTTGGTGATATTTCCAAAGAGTATGTGTTATCTCCGCTACCCTCACAATGCACTTTGACTTGCGCCGAGTTCGCTGGTTGGTGAGGGTTGGTGATGTTTATTTCATGTTATATGAGTCTGTCTGACCGATTCTCAAGATTTAGAATATTTTACAACTTATTTTTATTACTATTTACCTCTCCTCTCCACTTCACCTACACTTGGAATTTTTCACACTCATTTCTTACTATGTATTACCGCGGGTGACTTCCTCACCTACCTCTACATTCACGTAAATCTGTGAACCCACCACATTATTTTAATAATATTTTTTCTATCCTAAGTTCTATGAGGAATATCTCCAAGTGACACATGACACTTTATTAACCAATGAGATACATCCACATGGTAGCATACAAAAAGTGACAAATGGCGTGTTTTTATTGGATGACATATGACAGATTCTTATGGACAGATTGTTGGCCTATCGAGTGATGAAATTTGGAAAAATTTGGTTGGGTGAATCATCATTACTGACTGGGCAGATTAGTGGTTGACTGGGCATACAAAATTATTATTATATTCAACAATTTTCCAGGGGTTGATATCCTCCAAGCTCCATAGTTCCTTCTCTTCTTGTGTTTCCATCTAAGTATATCAAACACTTAGTTTTATACATCTTAAAGAATATAATATCCCAATGCATGTAGGATATACTTTTAGACCAAAAATTCAAATTTTATGAAGGGAAGCATGAAATTCATCCAAGGGCCCACATTTTCCCATCAATTTTGATCGACGGTGGCTGAGTGTTGATCTTGCGGAGGCCATAACTTGAGCTCCGGGTGTCAAAATGACACAAAATTTATACCGTTGGAAATATATTTCAACGTAGAATATGGCGGTATAGGTTTTAAGTGATGAACGTTGATACAATTTTCTCATAAATTAAAATATCAGTTAGCTACATTTTTAATGGGCCTGCGTGACAACTCAACTTCACAAGCTCATATCTTGAGATCCGGGCAACAAGTTTGGGAAAAATTTATATCATTGGAAATATGAGATGATGAAGAGAAATCAAAAGTGGTTTACAGGGTTTAAAATTTGGTTTTCACTTTCATAAAATTAAATTATAGTCGTCCTCTTTTAGTGGAGAATTAATTAAATTTAAAAAAATAAAAGTTTAATTAAAACTTTTATTAAAAGGGGAGAGGGACCCACTTTCAATGCACTTGTATTAATGATGTGAATTCATTCATGAGGAATTAATGAGGCATTAATTACAGATAATGTTTCAAGAAGAAACTTGTATGGGAATTTCATGGGAGGAAGAAAATCCTAACTGCTCAGGTAGTTAGAAAATCTCTTGTTAAAAAGAGAAGAGAGGCTTCATCAAGAGGCCCAAGAATCAATATTGCCAAAGGGGCAGGGAAAAAGACTAGAGGAAGAAGAAGGTACAACCATGGATACACAATCAAGCTTCTAATAAAAAAAAAATTCTCCATCTTCTCCATTTTTTTAATTATATATTCTTCTACACCACTTCTCATAGTTTTATGCTCGAATCTTAGAGTTGGGCAAAAGGCTGAGTTGTTGAGTGTTCTTATTATATTATTCTAAGATATTTTCTTATATGATCATGGAGTATTTGAAGCCACCTATATGGATGCCAAATATTTTGTAATGAAGAACATATTTCATAATTAAAACTCCACAAAGAATTGCTTCGGGGTTGATCTCGATTGTGCTTTGTAACTCTGTTTTCAGAATATAAAGTATTTGAGATTGACCTATCAAATTATCTTTTGATATTGATTGAAGTACTCCATTAAAATTACTTGAGATGATCAAATCATTCTCTCCTATGAAGAATATATCGATGTATTTATATATTTTTAAGAAGATTGTGTGTGATGCTGATCACAATTTAATTATGATGTCCTTCAATCTTTTCTTTTGCTGCACATAAAGATTGTACTCAGGTTATTGAAGAACCATTTTATCTCAAGCAATAAATATTTAGGGTTTTTTTCCTATCACTCTCCTAATCCAAGATACCATATATATATATTTTAGTCCAAGAGGAGTACCACCTCTCTAAAAATGAAGGGGGACTAATGTCCTTGTGAGGTTTCCGTTTAGGTCCTGATGGATTCAAGCGTCAACATACACCAATATCCTCAGTTTAGCTTTTAATCAATAATATATGTGTAGACACCAATCCAATATATTCATACACATAATACTTCTAACTTCACTTGCATGCTTCATTCCACACACAATCCTTCAAACCCTAGCAAGCCTCATAACATCATTCCCAGAATGTAATCACCAATGAAAACATCCACTGACGACAACATCCACTAATGATAACATCCACTGATGACAACATCCATTGAAAATAATATCACAACCCCAAAACAATGCACATGACAACATCACATACCTTCAGTCCTTCATAGCACACCATAAGAATAAGAAATACCTTAAGAAAATCCCTTAGACTTCTCTTACACATTTAGATCCCAGAAAGACACCCCAACACCTTTAGTGCACCTTAGATCACTTCTGCGCACCTCAGACTTGATCTCCTACTTGATTTCTCAACAAATTCAAAAATATGTCTTGTATTTATAGTAATGATGTCCCCACTTTCAGTGCCGACCTGTAAAGATTGGCTGAGTCGACCTCAATTTTCTAGCTGGGTTGTCAGACGAAAAAATTCATATCTCCTCATTCCTAGGGAGTTATAAGGAATTCCATATACCATTGGAAAGGTATCAAGATAATATTTACAACCATATAACTTGTGACCCCATTTGAGATAGGTATGTAGGGTAAAAATTCCTTCAAAGATAGGGTATCCAAACCGATCATAAAAAATCCAAAAGTAATAGTTTCAACACTATCCATCTTGCAATATTTATATTGGACATATGTAGGCTTGTAATATTTATCTTGGACATCTGTAGGCTACCCATGTCTTTGACATCAATGACAACAATATTTCCAACAATCTCCCCCTTTGTTATTGATGGCAACCCTTTGTCAATTCCATGATACTACCCTTGTATGCAACTCTCCTCGTGTTTGTAATTATTCCTCTGTTTGCAACTTCTCCCCCTTTAACATAAATGGAAAAGGGATGCCCCCCCCTAAGTTTTTTCTTCCCTTTATTGATGAGATGAGACATATATCACTCCCATGCAACATTTTTTTCTCCTTTGACTTCATCGAGTATGTATACAACGCTTGAGATCATGTTTTCATTTGCTAGTAATCTTCCTGAAGCTGCTTTCCTTATCTCATACCCTTTAGAATGAAATGTGAGGTTTGTCAATTTTCACATGCAACTCTATGTGACTAATTTCAAATCTGAAAATTGCTTCCTAATGATCTAACTATCATTGTACAACTTTACACTGAAATTTTTGACTGAGAACATATGTAGTGGAAACATAAAGATCATAGATTAATCATCAATATACATGAGACACAATTTCAGTTCTTGTTAACATTAGAAATCCTGAGGGAAAAACCATCCCTCCCAGCTATTACAATATCACCAAAATTTGAGGACAACCTTGTCCTCCAAAGTCACCAAAACTAAGAAAAAACTCATTCTCCAATAAACATACAAATGAGAAAACCAAACCTCAACAATATCCCTGGGAATATCCTTTGCACACAAATCCGTTGTAGACCACATGTATGGCTTGTTGACATCACCTATTAGCCTATATATATTTGTACCTTCCCAGAAACTCAGATACGTTATTCACCAACTGGAAACCTGCAAACATACCCTATTTCCTCCACTGCAAATTGCATATACCCTATACACAATTAGTTCATCTGCAACCCTCGTATATATGCGCTTCATCCTCCTACAAATTGTGTATGGTACGAAAAATTCACTCCACACGTGCGACCTTCTTTACTTCTCTCTCTTGGGCCATATTCGCCACCTTGCAGACTTCCCCTTTGCTGAGATCACCAATCCTCCTAGAAAAAGTGTAGACTCACTTATGCTAGCTCCATCATGTCTCCACACACTCTACCTGATTGTGTAATGTCACAATGACCTCTATCCTTTATATACAATCCTTAGGGGTGACCATAGAAGCCCCTCCACAATTCAACATCAAATTAGGCTTTCCTTGTGGGTGTGAAGGCCCAACACAAGCCCACAAATACCATCACCAAATCCATGAAGCCCCCACTCAAATACGAGGGGGTTTTCAACAAACTAAAAGTGTGATGTGGTTCCCAAGACGATTATGACATACCCAACACCTAGGGTCATGTGATAATACCTTCCTAAAGCTACAAAAATAAACACTCCCTCTTAGTGAGGAAGGTATTCTCACCACACTCCATAAGTGGGAATGCCTCCTGACACTACAAAAGAATCAACACACCCTCTTAGTGAGGGAGACATCCCATCCTCCATCATCAACTTGAATTAACTCTGTCTCTTGTACTGGATTCTCTACCACAACTTCTCTCCAATCCATCTGATTGGCTGCACCCTCTGTCACCGAAGAAAATCCTACTCTCTAGTCCTTCTAAGTAGCTACATCCTTGGTCAGTGAAGCACATCCTACTGTATGTCATGATCCCATCCTAGAAAACATCCTACTCCTAGAAGCCTCCTTCCTCTGAACCTCCTATTTGGCCATCTCAACCCATGAAACCTACCCGACAGTCCTGGAAGATGCCTCTCATCCATATGGACCTAAAGGTTGGCTCCAATGAGTGACTAACTCTCCCTCTAAGCCTCCTAACTCCCTCTAAAGTTAGACTCCCTCTGAGTCCACACAACCTTCATAGATACCTTCTCCCTATCCACTATCCTGTGCATAGTCCTGGGAGGATACTCCTCCCTACTATATCATGAGGGATGAATCCCTTTGAACTCTATATCCCTTTGAGACAATACTACTGGGGGGGCCACCTGCCTCACCAATTGTGGAGCTACATACTCCCTATGTACTTGTGCTATTTGCGATGGCCACCTGCCTCACCATTGGTGGAGCTACCTTCTCCTCCTCATCTATATCCTCCATGGACACCAATCGAGTCTACTCCTGAATACAATTGGTACATATCCTTTCAAACCTTGACAACATCTCTTGTGCACAGATCCCCTGCAAAAAAGGTTCCCAAAAACTATGAAGACTAACTCAACATCCAATAACACTCGTTCATCCTGGAACAACACTTCATAGTCCTACTCCTCAATCCTTGAGGCTGAGAACACACTCGTGGCACCCATATCACATTTTCCACTCACAACATACCCCTTGACTCCATCTGGGATACCACTGCTCCAGTTCCCTGTAGTACATGCCTAGTCCTCCTACCAAGTTCCTCATACATACTTGAGTGAGACACTCTGAAAATCATGAAGAAATCCTTTGCCCTTGTCACGTGTCAATGAAAATCACTAGATAAGAACCATGCAATCATCCAAGGCAAGCATCCTTCTTCCCCAAGTCAAGACCATCCAATGAAATTCTACCCAAGTCCATCAACCAAGTCATCAAAAAACTCTTTGTGTCTACACATGCTACCACAGATCATGTTTCCTCATCTAAAAAGTCCCAAAATGAAGTTAGACACTCAGTCTAGTCCACTCTAGACCATCAAAACTCATCTTTACAAGTGTCCTCATCCTCCTGGGTCAAATATCTCATAAATCGTCATACCTTGATAATGTGAAACTCTCTGGCCCAATGAAGACTCTATCTCATCAACTTGTTGTAACATCCCGCTATGGCGCACCGAGAAAACTTATTCTTTGAGGACACTTGATCGCAAGTGATCTGGACTTTTATGATGTTAAAACATTTATCCTGGATTATGATGCGTTATGATAGATGACATGATGCTTTACTTCTTTGACGTAGACAGGTGCTATTGACTCAGTTTTATTGAGTGTGTAGGGTTTTGGACCTTGAGGATGCAGAGGCATCGATGGAACCCCTTGGACTCCGGATTGAGTCAGGGAGTGTGCTATTTGGGTTGATTTATTTACTATGATATTTCATTGATTTGAT